>JANVCG010045783.1:0-14117 GCA_025505365.1 Haliclystus inabai
TTGTCATTTTGTTACGCTTTGCGGCGGAAACAAGAAAGCTCTGTTTTATGAACTCTGACACGAACATGGCAAACAGCCAATCAGCGATCAGGCAGAGATTCGAAACACAATTGATTTTTTATAAATAGATATAGTTACACTTTGAAAGATGCAAATCGATACTGAAAACAATGATTCGAACTTATAGCATACTGACAGGTCAGGGCTACGGGTGACAACTACCAAGGACAAAGTTGAAGAAGCAATTCACTTCTTCTCTAAATTTCAAGTTTTACATTGAAATATTATAAATCATCCATCAATCGTATCAGTCACTCTCTACACCAAGCACAGCAATCAATTGAAATACCATGTTGCATATAGTTAGATCTCAACTCTGCAAAAATAAGACATAATCTTATTCTAGTCTATTCGCAATTGAAAAAGAGGACAGCTGGGGTTTGAAGCTAGCCAACAGAAACCACTGAATAACATTGACAGACATTTCCCGACAAGCAAGAATTTCAAGGGATATTTATTGCTCCCACCGTACCTTGCCTATCACAATCTTCTCTAGTTCTTCATATTTTGATTTGCAATACTCTATTTTGTTATTGGGATTTGTTGCGATAGATTGTAAATCGATCAACAACAAACTGAGATCCACATAAACGAGATCAGATGCCAATGATTTGAATTCCAGCATTTCTATTTCTTGATTCAGATCCTGGTGAAAACACAATGCAAAAAAGGTGGAAAATCGTAGATTAAACCAAGATATTCTGATTGAAAGATTAGCTGTGATTACGCTCAATTACAACATGGGATATACAAGTAGAAGAATATAATTTGGAAATAGATGCCAAGGGCACAAAAATTAAATCACTAAAATCTATATGCTAAAATAGACCATACATCAAAAGCGTACCGTGCACGATGCATATTTTCAGTTCGGGAATGTCACCTGTTTTCATGCAGATTTTCTTGTTTCAGATTTTTTTCCTTGCATAACGAAAATAAATTGAGTCCTAGTATGAAAACTGTAATAGAATTTGCGTGATTACATTTCAATCGTAGGTGTAGCGTCCGTTGCTTGCATTGCTATAAATTGAGTTAGTATGAAGCTAAACGAGGCACGAGACCAGGAATAATCCTGAAACGTACCTGTATTTCCTGATTGAGATGATGCACATCTTCACCATTCGCTGCCTTTGAAAAGATACCATAAGCCCTCATAACGAGAAGCAGCTCTTTGTTGTTTAATTTGTGAAAGTCATCGGTTGTGCACGGGGGATTCAATTTTTTATGCTTCAAGTCAGAGAACACATTGGTTGAAAATACAGAACATCTTGCCAAATCAATCTTATTATTTAGCCATAATATAGGATTTGCCTGGATGCTGTAATGAACAAGAATGAAAGTATGGTTAAAATGAGACATTGCAACGGCAAAGGTGAGACAAATGTAATCACAGGAGCGAGATGATGATTCCAATAATATCTTAATCATATTGAATGTTTGGTGATGTCCACAACATTACAGCAAAAAGCATTACAAATGGTCCGTTAACTCAAATTCAGTGCACGGCCATTGGTCGCTTTCAGCTTTCTTCGTAAATTGGCTAATCAGTTTGAATTCGTATGATCTCCATTCTTTACTGAAACAAATTCGTTTTTGCCATGATCCAGGCATAGATGTGAATCAAAACGCTGAGCAAAATTATGATAGCAGATCCACAGATTTCCCAAATGGATTGTCATTTTCAAGCAAAGTTAAACAAACATGTAGCAAAGCAACAGCGAATATAAAATATAATAAAAATGAAAAACGATCTATATGGCCCATATGGGGATCGAACCCATGACCTTGGCGTTATTAGCACCACGCTCTGCCGATTGAGCTAACGGGCCAGATGCACGAGATGATGCGGCTACCGGAAGTTGACAGGTTGATAATTGTACATTCTTGAGATGTAGCGAGTTAAGTTTTACTACGATTGCCGTCATGCAGCGACAACTAACAAAGGATCTGGCAGCCCCTGATTTTGTGATTCCATGAAGCTGGATGAGAAAAACTGCTTAGCAGAAGAACAACTGAATCAAATCAAAACTTGCTGACTAATCATTTTGGTACTACACTGGATCTTTTATAGCAATAGGCAGAAAATACAGATGCCTTTACCGTGATCCATCTCCAACGGGGATTTCTCCACTTGGATGCATATCAATAGCCAAGAGCATTCGCTTGTTAAAGGCGTCTTCAAATTGAAGCTGTTGCTCGTAAATCATCGAATTCAATTGCTGAACTTCTTGTAAAGAAATCGAACCTTGAAAAGCATCGTTAGATATCAGTGTGTTCAGATTCAAATAGTCAATAATTTTCAACTTTGAATCCTCAGAAGAAATGATCAGACGAGATAATCAAGATAGTGGGTATTGCTAATCCATAAAAATCATTGTCATCATTGAATCCAGTAGGAATATCAATCAGCATTAATTAGATTCTGATCAAGGTACCGAATTATGAAAGTATTATCTTTATTCATCAGCGATAAAAACAACAACGTATACTAAATCTATTGATTTATCTGATATTGTACCTTGTTCATCTAATTCTGATATCAATGATCGCACGGAGATAAGCAGACCAGCCTGAAAGACATGTTTCAAGCATCTAATAAATTCATTTCATAACAAATTGTACTCATTGTATCTCCATAGAGCTTGTCTAATCTTTACCTTGGTGCCAGATGCTATGGATTGAGTGCCATCCGGAAGAAGCAGCTTAACTATCTTTGAATCTAAAGCGACAATGTATATATAACATGCACTTCTGATGAGGAAAAGGAATCGAAATTGCAAAACCACGGGAGACCTTTTATTAGAATTCATATAATTAGTCCTTTACATTCAATCACTTATATTAACCAGAATTGATGAATAGTTTGGCAATTGTGATGGTCATTATGTGCAATTCAATGTAACAGGTATAACTACTCTCGCTCTAGGTTGGATACATAATTTACCTAGTAGTGATTTGGAAGATTTAAATAATATCTTATTTCTCACTCACCCGCCATATCGGTCGTCTTTGTATGAATGATGATCATTACATATTTACCTGCTATATTTTGACGGTGTTGTCGCTTCATCTCTAGTTTCAATTGCGACATTGTCAATTTTGTTTGTGATAAATTTGTAGGTGAAGTCATTTCATTTTCAAGCGATGAATTGATTGGTAATTCGCAGCTGTGCAAAGCAAACAATAAGAAATAGGACAGTATACACCCTAAATATTACGAAATCACAATTACATAAAAACTGTGAATCATGACTGTCTCTATCAGCAAATTATAATCATCATCTTCATTCATCTACACGGTGAAAGAAGCTACAACAACACAATTTTGATGTCTTACTCTAAATTCACTGGTTCAGGTACAACGTTAATGCTGTCAGCGATGCACAGCATCAGACGTATTTGACAGAGTTGAATTTCACTTGTAAGTCCATGTCCAAACACGTTGCGTTGATCAGCATTGAGTGAGCAATTAATCAAACATGCAAGACTCTACACGATAAGAAGACGAATACATTGGTCAGCTTACCTAAATCTGAAAGAATCATCATTCTCTGATACGGTTGACCATTCAGCTGTCCTTAAATAGTGGGTATAGTATTGCATTCTTAGCTGCGTTAATTTATGAACAGACATGTGAGGCAATCCTGCTATCGGAAAGGTTTCAAAACGACACAGGCTCACCGTAAAACATATTGCTGATCATAAGATTTGAGTATCAACTGCTCAGTGGCTAGTTTTTAAAACAATGGGATAGAAAGATCAGACGGAATTAGGGTATAGATGTGAAAAGAGAGAAGTCAATTTGACCGTAGTTGATAGAGTTCGCTATGTCAACTATGATTTGACATACGCATTCAAAGAAGAAAGGACTTTGAATTTTCAATATTCATTATCAAGTGGAACTAGTTGCAATCATCATAATACTACCTTTCACAATATTGATTACCTTCTGGTTGCATTGAGCAGTGATTGGTTGATTATTATCAAAAGAATGTAAATCCTACAAAATAAATAAATGAGTAAATCATAGACGCCTTCATGATAATATTAGAATTAAATAATACACACGTAAGCAGTCATCTCTTGATATGTATAGTGGTTTACAGTTATCAGTCTGTACGCAGATTACGGAAGTTATCTAATAGATAATCTAGTAACTCATCTAAAGCAGAACTTAGTAACGAAAATTGCACATCTATATACGGTTAGATTGGGTGCACTTTATCGCTCGTAGCAAAATATTTTGTGCAAATCGACTTTATTATAACAGAAGCTTCATAACCAATTAATCAAACAATCACGCACTGAATTAAAATACATTTTGAGTGGCCCATATGGGGATCGAACCCATGACCTTGGCGTTATTAGCACCACGCTCTGCCGATTGAGCTAACGGGCCCCTAATGTACAATAACGGCATAATTCTGATTGGCTGATTCATACCATTTTTCCAAAAAAAAAAAACACCCGGAAACGCCTTAGGCCTAGGTTATACATCGTGCTATCAGCGCACCGCGCCATCAATTCTGTCAAGAATTTGCTTAGCACGCACTTGGCACATCCGTCTAACCTGGGTTGGCACAGTGCTTTCGTTCAGGAGCGCTCCATTCAGGGTTTCATTTGGATTGAAAATATAAGATTTCCACTCCAATATTATGTTCTGCCTTTCAATCGAGCTCGAACAGAAGTTCTACTTGCTTATACGGGGTAAACAAGCCAATTTGGGTGTTTTACAAGTGCGGTCAATTATCACAGTTGAAAATTGTTGTCAACACGAAGGATGCACGCATTCAAGAAGATACGTTCGTCATGTAAATTGCACAAATGACGTTAATCTGTCTGGAACGCTATCTGTGGCACGCTGAATGATTTCGTTCACCATTCGGCTCGCGCCAACTGCGAGCCAGAAAGCCCTTGGCACGGTGCGCTGATAGCACGCTGTATAACCTAGGCTTTACTTTGCTGTAAGTGTAAGCTATGGCATCTCGATCGTTGGTAATTGAAAGTGTGAATACGAGAGTCTGTTGGTGTGAGTGTAATCTGCAGATCCTGATGTTTCATACCTTGAAAGGAGAACGCCGAAGACCAGAATGAAACGAAAAGCAGGATGCCATTAGATGACCAAAGGTGGAGAGAGCTTCGTGGTACATACATAATCTAGAGAGGCAGTCAATCTGAAATTATAACAACGAAAGACATGGGTAATATTGCAATGAGCGTCGGCAAAACAGTCGACACTTATCACACCACAAGCCTTGATGTAAAGCTACACAATTAATGAGGAGCAAAGAGGAAGCAATTCAAATTTCTATTAAGTAGTAGCGACAATATAGTAGTATGTTTGTTTGGTGATATTTGTGCATAAATAATCGTTTTTACCTTCGTGATGCGTGCTTTGCATGATAACGTGATATTTGCAGTGGCATCAGCAAGTGCGCTGCAGAGTGACAACAATGGCAAAATCTGGATGATAAAACAAACTGTTCAATATCCATCCTATACATAATTTACTACCTGTTATCAGAGCCCACATATATACGTGAAGCCTTGGAAACCTATAGATCGTAATAAAAGTATAATAATAATTTCAAGTATATCACATGATCAGTAGAAAGATCATATAAATGTAAACGATGACCAAGATCACTTGAAATTGATCAAGCGTAATAAGTTTCGTTGTTTTAGTACTCAAGATTGATACAAGTAAAACGAGAGCACACCTTGAGAGTATAGCTGTTAGCTAATAAGAAATTGCACAGCCATAGGACAAGTGGAGCAATGATATCCACGCTAACTGATCGCTCTGTACCAAAAAGATTGCAGCCAGGTATGAGATCATCGATGGCATTGAGCTGGTATGATGCGTAGGCTGAATAAGATCTTGGGTGAACACAAGAGCCACACAATACTGCCTATATATAAATGAATAAAAAAAATTCCATTCCAATCAAGATTTGTAGTCAACGGCATTGAAACAATACTCCATCTTTGTTTGCAATGTGTGAAACACTATCTTAGCATCTCATCTGTTTCTGTGCATCCTCGTGCATCTCTTAACGTGGTTCTTCAAATTACTATCACAATCGACCGTTTACAATCATAGCACACTCAATACCATTCAACAAGATAGCAGACTCCTACCTCCAGTAAAGACTTTGCAAGATGACAATATGAAAGAGAAGCGGATGTATCTTTACGATGAATGTACCTGAGACCAAGGTATATATAAATAACTTTTATGCTACATGTTTACATCATTTAAGCGCAAAATAAAACCGATTAACGACGGGTGCTATAAAAACTCGATGATAATGATGACGATGATATTGAATCGAGTGTTTATTACATTTTAGTAAAACCATAATATATACGTTGGAACACATGCTGACATGATATTGTTTTTATTCTATAGCCAGCGAGATTTGTCAGTAAGAAACTGTGAACAAATTTTCCGTCCATTTTTCCACCGAACAATAGCACCAGTCAATCAGTGTTCTTACATCATTTTCCTCACACATGGAAAAACCCCAATATAACCAATCAAAATTCTCACAGAATATTTTGTCACGTGTGAAGAAAACGATACAACCAATCCAAAGTCATTTTCTTTTCCGCATCAGAATCAAAATACGAGGATAGAAAGCTGTGAAAGTTTGTTTTGTTCGGTTCACCAAACTAACCATCAACGCCTGGTCTGGGTATTTCCAGACTTTTATTTGAGGAAATACAATTATTTTCTCTATACATAAGATGGATTATAAATTACCTTGTGTACATCTTTTCATGAGCCCTTTTCTATTCCATGTAATAATGCTATGATCAATTAATGTTCAAGTATTTGGCTAATAGAAAATCAAAACACTTTGAAGATTTGCGAAGAGACCACATGTTAACTCTTTTAACAAAAAACAGTAAATCCTGACTTCGAAAACGATGAATCAGGACAAACAAGCTGCGGTTGGCACATGTTGTTACTTTCGTGACTGTTGATTGCTTTAAGTGTGCAATCGAGCGACTTCGAAACTGCGATGGCCAAGGTCAACATATTCTCATCGACCAATCCAGATTTGTCAACTAAGTTATGGTTAGCACATTTACATCAAAATAAATCAGTGGGATGCTTACCTGGCTATCTTGATTGCTATTGTGGATGCTAAGATGCAGCCTGCGGCAGTGTATCTACGTAACATCGTATGCAGATGATCGAATGTCAAAGTGTTGATATTAGTAACTGACTGGTGCAGAATCCCACGCAACTGTGCAATTGGATCTTCTGTCTTTAATATATAATTCAAACCAGATGCCCATTGCTTCAAGGCAAGTCTAGCAGCAGATAAAGATATTTCAATCAAGTATTTTAAGCAATTTATTGACGTTTGGACATTTTACAGCTTTTGACCTGAATCACGAGCAGCTCGTCACTTAAATGCTTCATTCGTGATTTCCAACTTTCTTCAGTGTTATCATTCAGTAAATTTCAAATACAGAATCGTTGTTAGACTATACAAATTAAAAGTCGTCGAAGCGTTAAATATAGAGCAGGCATTGTTAAGCCTTGAAAGCTTGAATAAAAATGGATTCCAACGTGTTGATGTACACTTTTTCTCAAATTTCCAATCTTCACATTCTAATTGTCCCGTTTTCACGATCGAAAATGCATCGAGCTAGAGTTGCTTGTATACGACCTTCTTCACGAGCCTTTTCTAAAATTTGTAATTTTCGAGATGGAAACCTTCCGAGCAAGTGTCAGTGGCCTGTTCGTTTAATGGCCAATCCACGTGATTGTGATAACACTTTGAATTGCAGACAAAAAAATTATCCAATAGATTGACTTACTTGTATTTGTTATTGCTTATGTGAATATCACCGAGTTCAGCCATAGCCTGAGCAGCAACAACTCTTTCCTTGGTTTTCTTTCCTTTTAACAACGCTACATGAAAGGATGCAATAGCTACTATCATCATAGTATAGTTCAATGGGAATAAGCTCAACAGTTGCTGCTTTGTCATTCAACGAGATGATGCAGAGAGAGATCAAAAAGTACGCAAAGGAAGGGGGGGGGGGCTGAATCAAAGTCTCTATGGAAACTCTCCTAGTAGAAAATGCAGACTTTGTAGAAGGAAGTGAAATGGCATCTTGCACAGTCATCCTGCTTGATCGAATAATATAAGCAATAAGATCGAGGTGACTAAATCATTAATTTCATGAATCGTTTCGAATCATCCATAGTATTTTTCAACTAACAGTATTTCAGTCACTTATATTTGATCAATTGTTGGTATCATCAGAATTATCTACATGAATTAAGGGTTCGTGCACTGTCTGACGTGCTTCATCGCAATTTCCCTGCACAAGTGCTGTTGGAAGGCACGAGTGAAGCAAAATGAATAAACGAGCTTCTGGCGAGTTAATTCTAGCTTTCCGAGTGTCTTCCAACAGCAAGAGGGCAGGGAAATCGCGATGTAGCACTTCAAACCGTGCATGAACGCTTTTCTAAAATGAGAAAACGTAAATTCTATTGACTGGGCTTGTTTTTGAAATACGAAACTCATAATAATAATTCATAATTCATTGTTTTGAATTTGGGGGGCAGTGGGAAACAAACAATGGTTCAATCTTTCCGCGTGCACTTCATCATATTTTCAACCAACCAAATTGCTGGGAATCGTTCGATTACTTGACATCTGAAGATGCCGCGTGCCTTCCTTCAGTTTTCCTGCACGGTCAAAGGCCAATCAAATTGCAAGGAACTACTACGTCATTTTAGAATAGGAATTCTAAGGCATCAACCAGCGGACACAGGACATCACGTGAGATTTTTATTTCCATTGGTGTTATTTATATGTGTGAAGACAAATTATTCTGTCATGGTTTATCCATCGTTTTACCAAGATCATAATTACAGCAACGCCTTTTGAGAAATAAAGAGCTTCCCCTATAATCTATTCGATCTTAAACTGGAGTTACGAAAAACAAATGTCTCTCGTTCGCCACATGTCAAAGAGTGGCAAGAGATTGAAGAGCAAGGACATATAGAGAGGATGATAGCTTACCAATTGCGTTCTCATAAGCATTAATGACAGTATTGAGATCATCAGTTGTCAAAGGAAAGCGTTCGAAATCTTCTGCTCGGTCGAAAGTTACGTCAGAATAATCGCGTGGATTGGCATGAGGTGGGAATACCTGACTAGCAACAAACCCAACGAATGATTGTTCCCTGCTGATCTTTTGCGACGATAAATCTATAGAAAAATGAAACAGTAATAACGAAAGAGTACGACGCCAGTGGTCAGCTACGTTTAGCGTAATTCATTCTGCGTTTATAATTCGAACAATAATATTTTGCAGCTTGTGCATATTGATGCATATGGTGTCGATTGTGAACGATGCAAAGGTTTGAAGACTCAATATTTTCATTACTCGTTTCACTTTCATTTACTCTGGCAACTTCAGTGGGGCGCTTGTTAATCGCATGGGACGTTTTGTTTTATTGAATTTATACCCACACGATCATTTTCGAACTGTACGCTGACGACTAATCTATACAAAGCATTGGAAATTACTATTTTTTGTTCATTTTACAAACAAACATATCATTCAAATTATCTGCATTATTTAAAGGTTGATGCAAGGTTTGGCGTGCTTCATCGAGATTTACCTGCACGAGTGATGTTGGGAGACATGAGTGAAGCGTTATGAAAAAACGAGCTGTAGGCGAGTTTTTTCTAGCTTCCCGAGTGTCTCCCAACTTCACGAGTGCAGGTAAATGCCATGAAGCACGCCAAAGCCGTGCATCAACGCTTTTCTAAAATGAATTATTCAAAAACAAGGTGTTTATTTCCTGATTTACTTCATTTTCTCAACAAAACCGTCAACTTTATGATTCTCAACAAATCTACAAAGACTAATCAATCCAATCACGTTGACGTTTTTCAATCCTGTGATAATCGGTAACCAAGTACGCGTGATCAAAAACCAATGTTCACTTTTTGCCCCAATTATTATTTTTTGCAGTTGGAAGTTTGCACAAAGTGACGAATGGGAAATTACGTGAAATAAAAGAGCAATTTATATTCTGATAGCAGCCGTGAAGCGGATTCAACTCTTTATAGACTGGGATTACTTGGCTTATTCTACAATTTGATAAATTTGAAGAGGTTTGACTATTATCATGTCAATTAACATATACGAATCTGATTGTGGAGTTGCCAAATTTTATTATCGTACAGAACGAAGATTTTTTGGGATCTCAATCAAGCACAAATTGGTATTTTGAGTTTGATAAAGCTTCTCCAGCTCCTTACCATGTTTGGAAGCATTTCTCCCATGCGTTGAGAACCTTCGAGTAAAGTTTAGAATATGAAATTTTGCACATGAATTGTTTTTTTGATCGCGTAGGTTCATCATTTCTGTGAACTTATTTTGAAAAGCTTGCACGCTAAACAACAAATCAGATTGCAAGGAATCATCACGTCATTTTAGAATGTTATTTGAATTATGAATAAAATGAAACACGATGCTGAAGTTCGTGGATGTAATTAGATCTGTTGTTGATATTTTGTTGCGTTTTGTGGCAGGAATATGAACGCCCTGTTTTCTGAACTGTAATATGAACAGTGCCAACACGAGACACAGAGAATAACAACAAAATAAAATTCATATCATGCGATCAATTGTACACATTGGTTTGATTAACCTTATACGGATTGCGTATTCACATTAGAATATTCATTAAATGTTGAATGATAATTATGAGAATGGTTATGTTACCTTTGTGAAGTTTCCCTGCCAAGTATAGCATTGAAAGGGTACGGCAATGCTCTAAGGCGCGAACACTGGGATCTCTAGCGTTGATAGTGCTTTTGAAGCGATCCAATGACGTTTGCCACGAAAGGGGAACTGATGAATAGCGTAGACCATCCGTTTTGACATTGTAGAGTTCAGTGGAGGACAAAGTCACAGATCCAGAAGAGTCAGTATTGACTTTGTTAAGATATACATCAACAGGTGTACCGATTGCGTGGTTAAAAATAATACGAGGGTGATTATGTATTGCATCTTTATCCTCGATTTTGATGCCTTCGATACGCTGCTGTAGTCTTTTTTGTGCATAAATGAGAATGGGATGAAGAGATTCCGAATGTCTATTCCTGAATGAGATTGCAAAGAATTCAAAGTTATTCAATATCAAGTGGGTTCAGCCTGAGGAAGCTACGAGCTTGCGTACAAACAATTGCGATAGAAATACTGTTTAACATGAACATACACAATCATGAAAACTGCCAGAAAGAAAACATGTTATTGTTATCTATACATTTGCATTTCTATCACAAAATAGTATCAATGTCGGTCGCTTGGATTCGAATAAGATCACGGCATAAAATGCTGAGTAATCTTATGCAAGCTCTTAGTTATGGAGCACCTTACATATAAATGGCAGAATAACAAACGGATGTAGTGTAGTAAGTTCACTTGCTTTGTGACATAGTTCGTCTTTATGATAGTATCAATCAACCGTTCCCAATGTTGGTGGAAATACAACACTTCGATTGTAAACATCAACAGATGGCGAAATGGAGTGAAATCACCGCCACATAAACGATCCAACAGAGGATCAGAATAGATTCCGTGATATTCAGGAAGCTGCAACGTAGAAGGAAAACAGAAGGGTCAGTCAATCGAGTGTGCAACTAGCTGACTCATGCATTTCAAGATTCAATTTAGTTTCACAATATTTTAAGGAAGATATTCTTGCAACAATATGCATCGTTTTGAGTATGTTATAATGCAAAGAGATCGACTATTGAAAATTATTTTTACATTAAATTCAATTATCATTTCTTGCTCTATATTGCGTGACAGAAGTCTTTTTCTTTGAGATCATATGTTGCATATGCAAACTGGAGACAGCGTCATTATACCTTCAATAAATCTTCACTTATTAGTTCGGCTTGTGCAGATCGACGAATGATCATATCAAGAAGACAATCACAGGCTGTGTAAAATGGTACAGGTAGATTTGTGCTCAGCACCTCCATAGTTAAGGGATTACCATTGGCTGCCTTGGACGAGACTGGGGTCGAAGTATAATTGGTCAGATCGAGGATGCAATCATACATTTGACGGCAGGCATTCTGAAGCTGGATCCAGGCCTTACCGCGATGTGCCAGTACCTTGTAGGAAAATAATAAATAAATTGTTAACACTCTCTGTGAACTATGGTTTCATGGCACACGAAAGGCACGTAAGGATAAAACGAAAAGGCATTGGATTTTCACCTTCGAGGTTTATCCTAGAGTGACTCGAGTGTGCCATGACACTATATAGTTCACAGAACAAGTGTTGACTATTTGGTTCAGAACACAACCAAAATGAAATTAGCTTTTGCTAGATACAATTATCATTGACGGTTCTTCTCATTTGTTTGAATACATTCCATTGCCTTCACGATGAATCTCTAAATTCATCCGATTTGATGACGTCAAAATCGTGTGAAAACTATAGCAGTTTCTTGCAGGAGTTTTCATGTCGATTTTCATTATTAAATAATGAATTACAACGGAAGACCACGCCATAGCTATCTTTAGCAAGGATGTTTGCATTGCAATGACATGATTAATATTGAAGGCAAAAAAGCCTAGCTTTCTTTTGTGCCTGCAATGTCTATAAGCTAGTTTTGAGGGAGAAAGAACAGGTAATTCTTAAATTTGAAGAAGCTACACAAATATCCAAAATTTGAATCAAGAATCGCTAGCATAAACATTGGGAGAGCAGTTTTGGCACATAGTTAAAGTATAGTTGGTTAGTACAGTATGGCTCTAGTAAAGTAAACATGACGGATAAAAATTGCAATCTTATTCGTAAATACTTGGTTTGCTTTTGTTCGCCTGATGAGATTTTAAAATTATTTCGTTATTTTCTTTTATTTTTTTTGCGCTTTGCTGCCGTGATAGCGTCACGAGCATTCCGGGCGAGCATTGAGCATTTAATTCGTAAGATAAAATTACAGCTCATCCTTGTTTTGGTCTAAAGCTTAATAACACTCTGATTGGCGATGATCTACTGTCATTGATAGAGTGATAACAGCAATACAAAATTGGGCAACATAACATCAAAGATATATTAGAATCAAAATAGGAGATTGCGGGTGTGAAAATTTACATCTAAACCAACTATTAACAATGAAATGTTTATTGTTGGTTAAGTATGATTTGATTAACGATATCTTATTATCATCTTGCGTCTATTCACCCCAAAAAGTTTCAATTTGAAAGAAGAAAAAAATTAGGATATGGATATCTATACAAATATCAAACATCAAAAGCATCAGAACCTTTGTAAAACAAATGATGTATTCAGACATCATTCTCTTGGAATACACAAAGCAGTAACAATATTACAGGTAAACACTTATGAAAACTGAAATATTCAAACAACAAATAAATACCATGTGCTATTTTATAGAGAGAAAGTACGTTAGAAATAAAAGAGTTTCGAAGCCCTTGGTAAATAAGAAAGTTTTGAGTTTAGAAATTACTTACTACTGCTCGTTTGAAGAGAATGAGAGAGGTTTTGATATCATCTAGCACAGAGATTCTTTTACTGTTTTTATCATCGCATTGGCATGTATTAGTTGGGCTGAAAGTAAAATACGTTATCACATTAAACGTATAGTTCATTGTTGGGCTGTGTGAGTTTGGGAGGAATGCTAGCCAGTTCATAAGAATAAATAAACTTGAAATTAGCTAAACCAATGCTTAGCTATATAAATAAGATGAAGAACATTTATAAACAACCCGAATTAAAAGAAGTCATCAAGAATTGAAAAAAATCATTTGAAATTGAAGAGAGCCTAAAATCAGCAAATGCTTTTCTGGAAATCTTTTAAAATATAGGAAAACAATCTTAGGTTTCAATTAGTAGCTATAACTGAAAGCATCAGCTGTTACTGTCGTCTCTTGGTATCAAGACACGATGATAATCACCACCGTTGTTATGTAGATATTACATACCATTCAATACTAACCTAGTTGATTGGTCTTCGGGTGCATTTGTTC
>JANVCG010046005.1:0-20771 GCA_025505365.1 Haliclystus inabai
ACGAGTAACCACTGCAAAACATGAAACTCTAGTATTTTTGACTTCTCTGTTTTAATATACCAACTGCACCCCCTATCACAAATTTAGAATAAATATCTATGTGATTCAAGTCAATTCTGAATGGTGCATGTTTGTTATTTTATATTGCTGCAAATGTTCATCAAATTGTGAAAAGCAGTTATCTTTTGTTCTTGTTTGTATTAAAGAGCATGTTTCACCAAAAATGATATTTCACAAGTAGATAGAGCTCAGTTTTTTAACCATAAGCAGTCTTACATCAGTTTGCAACTGTGAAGCTCCTTCCCAATCAAAATGAACACCGAAATCGTACACTCATGCTATTGGAAGCTATGTTATTATGTGGGGGGTGGAATAGAAAGAAAAGAAAAAACAGAGTTTTGACCGTAAAGCAATAGCAATGATTTTTGTTCCTTCCTAGTATTTCCTATAAACCGATTTTCATTTCCAAATTGAGATTCAGATATTAATTCTTGATGTTTTGACCCCTTTTCGATCATTTCCTTCACTTTTTGACTCCAAAGCGCTGAAGATATTTGCAATCAAAGATTGAAAAAAGAATCGTTCTCTTAAATTTCATCTGCTACACTTGGCGCTCAATCGGGGGTGTTGAGATGAATTTTGTTTCAAGTTCTTGCAAGAAATTCAATGAGTCATAACTGTGTGATTTAAATTCAGAACCAAATACTTTCAACACCTCAGTTTAGCGTTTCATTATTGATCATCCAGATTTCAGAGAAATAATATTTTCAATCATCGAATACTGATATTTCAAGATTTATATCTTTCAAAACTAAATAAAATCCATCAAAAATCAAGGGAAAACTTCGAAAAGTCATTCTTTTGTTGAAACAATAACAATTACAGAGCCAAACTCATTCTTGTCAAAACCCTCCTATTTTAAATCACTTGTGTCGCAACCTATTATCCAGTATTTTCATATGAAATTTGAAAGACAAAGTGTTGCATAGCTACAAATGGTGCATAATTATAAATTTATTGATAACTGAGCTTTATCTACTGGTGAAACTTCATTTTTGGTGATAATATGGTCTTTAATTATATTGTTAATTTTGTCTAGCCTACAGATGATGTAGCAGGCTCAAGTGAGTCAATTGTCACAGAGCAGGTTAGTTCTATTTTTTACATTTATCAGGCCACGAAATCTTGTTATACAAGTCTGTAATATACTTTATTGCTATCATAAACATAGTTTTACTATATGGTTGAGCTTTGTTAATAAAGAGGTTACCATATTGCACTATTTCTTTGTAACACAATGAAACTGTGTTTGGAGGTAGCACTATAGAGTAGCCATTTGTTGCTTCAGCTGCTAAACATGTCAAGTACTATCAATCCAACCTGTGTGTAACGGTCATCAATCTTTTAGCTGGATGTTCTATCTGGGCTTCACTGCTGTGCATCTATCACAATTAGCCAGTTCACCTTAGAAGTATTAAAGCTTCTATTCAACAACATCAATTTATCTAATTTATGTAATTCTTGGATAATGTTGTGTACCTTTGAAATCCAAGATTAAGAATCCGCAATCATTGGAACAATGCAGTTATTTGTGTCCATGTGTTAGCCTGCGTGCAGACAGACTTTTCCTCTTCGTATAGTCCGTCTGCGCATTGGCCAGCAAAATCGTGTTCCAAGTGTCTGTACTGAATTTCTACTAAATTAGAATCTGCAAAGTGTGGTTTCCGGTAATTAATCCAATTCACATTGTTTTGACGAATTGAGACTAGCTGTGCTGTTTTGTTCTCACTTTCTATTAGCCAATCACAACGCACTACCAAAAGTCTGGTAGTAGAAAGAACAATCAGAACATGATTTTGCTGGCCAATGCATAGGACTTTACGCAGAAGAAAAGTCTGTCTGCACGCAGGCTACCATGTGTTACCTAGGAAATCATTACCATTTCTTTCCATGTATACTCTTTTTATGTTTTTTTTATTCATCTTTATAACATAAAAAGTTGAGAAAAAGAAAGATATGGAATAGTTAAATCTCCTCCTCATTTCGGCTGTAATATTATCTATCCCCTTCTCCCTTCCAACATCATTTTCGCTTAACCTGAAGCATATGCAAATGCGTGAAGTGATATTATTTAAGATGCACTTACCCTCCCGTGGTTTGAAGAGCAAGTTAAAAACTGGAGAAAAAGTTTGTGTTACAATGCTACATGTAGCGTCAATATTTTCATTTATATTTTTGCATTGGGTAAATATGTCTAACCATTTTTGCTTTAGATAAATTAACTAAGTGGTCATGGGATCTAAACCACCACTAATAGCAATTAATTTTCATCGCTTCCTACGCACCTACTATATGAGTTGTGTTTAAATTTCCTAAGATAAAGGATTTGGAATGTCATTATATTTTCTCACATAGGTTCTGTCATCCACACTAGATTCACCACACACTTTGAATTCACCTCCTTCAGAGCCTTTATTTGAAACACAAAATGAAAGTAAACCTACATCTTCGAACCTTTTTATTGAGGAATCATGCAGTCAAGCAATGAACCGCATGAGCTCACATTCTAATCCATCTCGTGCATCTGGACTTGTATCTGATTGCGCAATGGAGGACGACGACGAAGAACCAGACGATGATGATAATTCAAGAGATTCTCCAGTCACATATTCAGTACAAGATAACTATGAATTTTGTGATCTCTGTCATCAATATATTGTAGAGCAAAGATTTCAAGGTCATCGCTGTAAACGAGCTTGAGACATGGAACATTACCATGTTCAATTTTATGTATCACTCATTTATTGGACGTTGTAAGCCTCTACATTTCATTTAACCCGCGTCTTGGCGTAGATTGTACATAAATTACCTTGCTCTCTGGAACTTTCCATGGATTTGATTATCTAGAAAAAGACTAATTAGAATGTGGATAAAAGTTAGAATTACTATTTTACAGCCACTGCTTTCACTGATGGACAGTCAATGAAATTGAAATTAGATTAAAATCTGGAGAATCCTTTACCAGCCTACTGTTATCGCACTTGATGAACAAGTAAGTAATTTATAGTCAAAATCAGTATCTGATGGTGGTCTAGATAGGCCTATTAAAAGGCAGTGGACAAATGTATACTTATTAAATAATTTAATCAGCAGTATATGAATTTACAACTTGGTTATTCTCTTTGGGAAAGATTTTTTTAGAAGATTTGAAGAGAGATTTGTTGAATGGTATATGGAACAACTGTCATTCAGTAATGCAATTTCACACTTTGGTTGAGAGTAAATGTTTTAAAAAGTAGGCAATGAATTAATCAAGTGATGATAGTAATTCAATTTGCTGTGCATCTAAGAAAGAGGTAGGAATTTGTAGTTTTCATTTTTGCAAACTGACGAATAGCAAAAAAGTCACCAGCATAATGAAGATTTATTGGATTAACTCAGGTTACTCGCTACACATATGAACAATTATTTTGAATGATTTGAATCTGATTTTGTGTTACAACTTTGATGTCTCAAAATAAGGAGAATATTATTGGGAACGTGCAATTGAGTATCTTGGGTAATTACCACTTAGTTAACAGCATACTCCATCTTCTATCATTTTATAGATTTATATACCTACATGTTAATTAACAATGAGTTATGTTTGTGACATAATCTTTTTTCCAAAACGATAATGGAACAGAGTTTCGCCGTATATAACTAGCAGTTGCTGATGTTAATATTAATCATCATTAACGTTTATCATTAATGGAGGACGTAAGAAGTAAAAAGAAGTACAGTAGAAAACGCGAATTAGAGAAATGAATTTCACAAATATTGCAGTAAGAGATAATATTACAACGGTGTGAATGGTTTCCAATTGTGACTTGTGTGATATATTCCTACCACTGGATGATTTAATATCACATTTTAAAATAATTTCCTCGTTTGCCATTGGACATGTAACAATTAGCTGGCATTCAGTATTTTGATTGTAGTATTTATACCACGGTAGATTATTATTATAATTATAATTATAACTATCGTTTATCGTTACGTATTTAATTCCTAGTAAATGAAAGCAGTAAAAATACAAGGAATTTCCCAGTATTTGTTTCTTCCGCAAAGGAAATAGTGTAAAATCTTGTTATTTTTCATCGCTTCTATTTACTACGAGTTTAATATGTAACAATTTATTATATCTAAATAGTTCTGTATTGATTATTCCATACTTTATACATACAAAATGGTCCTCTCATGTTTTTATACTGTGATATGAGCATGCTTGGTGCGCAGCAAAGCTCGAAATTTCTCAACGTTTCTGCTAGCGATAGTTGAATTCAATTCAATTCAATTGCGATAGTTGCTTTTAATTGTTACGCAGTACCCCACATGATTTTTATCACAGTGAAAAACATGAATAATCACTTTTTCTTTACTTTTACATGATCAAATAAAAAAATTATTACAGTATTCTTGTTTTTCTCTTGCTCTAATAATAGCACCTTGAGAAGACATCAACTTTCCAGGAACATATATTGAAATAATTGACAATATGGCATTACTACAACAAGCTAGTAATCATCTTTCTGCATTGTCTAGTTCTCCTTTAGCCAGGTTTCCACTTGTACGCAATTTTTGCTGCAGCGAAAAAATTTGCGGCGAAAATTTCGTAGGTTCATCTCCACTTGAAACGAAATCTGTCGACGAGATCTCATACTTATGAAAACTGCCATGGCGCTCAGTGTTCTGCTACTTCACTGGTCGGTCTTGCTGATAAAACCAAATAGTTGCGTACTTGCTTTTGCAAGAAATCTTTGGCTTTTTGCTTGAAAGACGTGATAAAATCTCTTCAAAGTTATGCTCAGCTTTAATTTACGTATGCGAACATTTCAACGTAAATAAAATTGCTTTCTTGAACGTGAATTTGTTGAGACAAATTGACACTCGGTACACACGTTCAAGAATGTTAAATGGATTGAAACTCGGGACTTCGAAGTACCCTCAAATTTCAGGGATAAAATCATTATGCAATGTGTTTATTAATGAAAATTCAAATTATTTGTTACAAATGATATGGCTGTTTCCAAATAAAACAAAATTGAATGTCAAGAAAAAAGCTTCTCAAAATTTTCCTTTTACTTTTTTTACATAATATTACCATGACAACATTATTACACAGCTCTGATTGGTTTGAGATATTTTTCGCTAAAGCGAATCGCAAAAAAGTAGAACAGTTCCTTCTACTTTTTTCGCTGCAGCGAAACTTGCAGCAAAATCTGTTTGGCCTAAATTTGAGTGCAGCGTCACACCACGCATGCGTACTCAGTTTTTTAGCCGCGAAAAATTCGCTGAAGCAAAAATTTTTCCCAAGTGGAAACCGGGCTTTAGCTAATAAGCGTGGTGTTGTAGATATCTCACGAACAACAGCTTTCATCTCACCATGATCTCACAAACAACAGCTTTCCTGACCCAAAGCAGCGAAAACCACATTATGAGATGAATTTGGCTTGATAGAAAAATTGTTCAACAAAAATGGAACAGTAAAGCAAATCAACCAAGAGATCAGCACACAGTAATTCGGAACTAATAATTGTTTCTTAGCTAGTGGGTTGAGGGCTGTATTCAAGAAATTGTTACTTTGTACAATTTCAGTCAAAAACAAGGAGCCACAACCAACTCATGTCACCACTGATTCCAGTAAGCCAATTTTCCCTTTTCATGATAAAAGACTCAATCAGATTACGTGTAATCCTTACCATGATTTACCTTACAATCAACTCAAAATCGTAACAATACACACGTAATGGCTCTTTACAGATTATTGATTTATGTGGCTAGGCAACGAAAATATTCATATTTGCAAATATATGTCGTGACAACGTAATAATCAGAATGAACATAGAATGATGGTTCCATTTTGTCTCTCTTAACCGTGGCGGTTAATAATTGTCAGATAAATGTCCACATTGTTTGAAAAATCAAAACACTTCTATTTCGTTCACAGAAATGGCCACAAAGTTTTCCTTAAACGCTAAGCAAGGCTGAATACCCTTCCATGAACAGAACAAAACGCCGTAAAACAGAAATGAGAATGATCTACTTTGCACATTTCATTCTCTGCAATACAAGTCAAACATTTTTTGGCTAGTCATAAAAACATTACCATGATCTGCTGCAATTAAGGAATGTATAGCCTAGTTGAGGATGAGGAAGTCGAACTTCAAACCGAATACAAGATCTTTATCACTCTTTTAGCTACGTCTCAAAATACTAACAACGGTACATTTATCGTTCCTTTTTAACATAGATATTGCACTTTTTGAAAAGGAAAAATGCTTTCTTTTGAAATGAAGGTGCTATCATTATGGCTGATGGCTTGTTTTTTGGAAGAAAGCCGAGAATATCTATATCTGATCTACTAAGTCAACTTGAACGTTGAAGATTGTCGCTTATGAAGCGGCATCGGGGTCAAAAATGATTAACGTGTTATTTTACCACATTTCTCCTGTTACCTTTCTCTCAGTGACAACTGTCTCAGTGACACGTTGCTCAGTGACACTTTTCGCAGTGACATCTTTGCCAGTGACACGCTTTGCAGTGACATTTCTCTCAGTGACATGTCTCCCAGTGACATCTCTCTCAGTGACTATGGTGACATGTCTACCAGGAACATGTCCCCCAGTAACACGTTTTGCAGTGACGTCTTTCCTAGTGACCGCAACCAGATTTTCTCTTACAAATAGTTGTTCAGCCTCGCAGCCAGTACTTTTTCGAAGCAAGCGTTTTCAGAAGAAAACAAAGTTGTCGCCGTGAAAGAGACCTGCATGATGTTTTGTTATTAAGATCTCAATTTCATACTACATTAGCCAATTGATACACTATTCTGCGTTCACATCATCCAAACCAATTATTGACATTTTGGTGAACTTGGTGTCAACTTGGTGTCTCTTGGTGTTTTCGCATAGCCATAGGAGAGCCTAGAAAGTACTTACAATAAAACTGGAAATCATGCTCGTAAAGTTTCTTACAGGGCAATGCATCGAATCTATTTATTCGAATTGATAATCAGCCTAGCTACTGTCTTTGTGGTGTTCTTTTGATGAATGTATCGCAACTTTCTTTATCTATTCTCGTTGTTTTAGCTATTTCTAGCTCTCTTTTATAAAGGATGTATTGTAATCTTCTAGTTTTCACGCAAGTAGAAAGCATGAGTAATCAAAGACTGTTTAGATAAAAATATATAATCAAAATAATTTATCACACTCTATACTTATTCTTATTTGACCCATAAGCGTATATGTTTTCATTTGCGAGTTTGTTTACATTTGCTTACAAAGCGAGTCTATTTGTAGTATTTTACGTAGCGTTTATTTCAATCTATACGGTAATGTTAAGGAGTACCTAAACTTTTTTACTTACTTATCTCATCACATTTATTAATTAAAACTAAAATCAAAACTATAATCTAAGGCATATAAATTTATTATCTAAGGCAAGTGGCAAAGAGAAAATTCAATTCCCACATTCTTGGTATAACGTTAGAAAATCACACAATTTTATTTCTTTAAATGATGGCAGAATTGATATTTAATTGGCAATTCCACTTGGTTACTATGAAACAATAGAGCAACTTATTTTGACGCTGACAAGTATTGGTCTTGGTACTGCAAATTATCCCGTTAATCTGGAGTTTGATAAACCCTCTGGTACACCCTCTAATTTCAGCATAAACTTCAGTCGTTCAGACATAGCAAGCATTTTGGGATTTCCAAAGAACCTAGTTGTTGGTAGTTCTCAATCAGTCACTTCTACCTGGATAGCCTCGCCTAGAATTGGTTATCATTCCTTTATATACATTTACTCTAATATTGTCGAATTTCAACACGTGGGTGAACTCCAGGCACATCTGTTGAGGGTAGTTCCAATACAAGGAAAGCATGGGGATTATTGCAGTGTTAATTATCAAAAACCGCAGTTCAAGTGTCTGAGTCACGATGAAATCGGAGTCGTAGAAA
Source organism: Haliclystus inabai (assembly GCA_025505365.1). NCBI lineage: Eukaryota > Metazoa > Cnidaria > Staurozoa > Stauromedusae > Haliclystidae > Haliclystus > Haliclystus inabai. The sequence goes on from JANVCG010046005.1 coordinate 8,001, forward strand.
TAGATATAAGAGACGATACCGGAGAGTTAGTCCCATTTCAATTTGGAAAGTCAGTGGTGACACTCATTTTCAAACGAACACCTGTAAAATATTTGGGTTGAGAATGACGCAGATGATTGTCGGTTATCCTGAAATTTGCGATTAAGGCTCAATGCCCTACTTCCGTGGTGGTAAACGACAGAGAGGTGGTTTTGGAATAGGGGGGATTTTTAAAGGTTTGATGAGGACTGCTGCACCTATTATCAAACGTGGACTCACTAGTGTAGCAAAGAGAGCTTTAAAAACAGATACTGAAGTACTTAACGATTACTCGAGAGGGTAAAATTTCAAATCTTCTTTGAAAAACAGAAGCCTCTATAACATTAGCCAAATGATACAGGATGCGTCAAGACCGGTGAAGAAAATAAAACTGACCTCCAAATCCAAATCTGCCAGTCTGAAGCGGCAATCCAATGGGATAGGTGCATCTTTTCCTGCAAAGAAAAAGAAGAATTTCCGATTTGGCACTGTTTGAGCCAGCCTATGTACAGTCAGCTGTCAGCAGTGGTCAGCTTGAAGAGATGTATCCAATCAGTTCTCTCGATGATTCTGGAGTTGTAGAATTTAGCATAAGCTCACAGACATATCAATTCGTGGATCTAGCATCTAGCTTTATGAAGGTCGAATTGAAAATCGTACGTGGTGATGGATCAGCATTACCGATAGGTACCAAGGTGGCTTTCGTCAATAAACCGATATCGTCTATTTGGTCTCAATTGGACTGTTACATGGGTGACAAGCTTATTTCTGGATCTAGTCGAATGTACGGATATAGGTCTATGATAGAAACTTTGCTAAATTATTCAGACGAGGCGAGGAAATCTCATCTAGGCCTTGGTCTCTACACCCAAGATACACCTGGTTCAATGGATGTGGCTGATCCTGAGGCTGAAAATCTGGGACTTAAAGAGCGATTTGAATACTCTAAAGGGAGTCAAACTTTCCAAATCATTGGAAGTCCCCATCATGAAATTTTCCATCAAGCTCGCCTACTCCCCAATGGTCTTACAGTACGCTTGGTATTTCATAGACAGAAAGACGCCTTTGCATTGATGGGCTCTGAGGCAAACCCAGATTTTACGGTAAAGCTTCAAGAGGTGATTCTATGCGTTCAAAAAGCCACCCTAATGCCGAGTCACTTTCTATCTATTCAAAAGCAACTGATGAGCAACAAAGCATTATTTCCGATAAACAGAACTGCTATGAAAAACTTTTCAATCCCAGCCAACATAACAAGTGTTAATTGGGATCACGCTATTGTTGGTCAAATGCCTAGCAGCATTTTCATTGGACTTGTTGACAATACAGCTTATAGTGAATCGTACCAGCTTAATCCTTTCAATTTCAAACACTTCAATGTCACCAGTATTGCAGTATATGTAAATGGAGAATCAAAACCTGAAAAACCCATGACCCTAAATATTAATAATGGAGACATTCTGAGCGGCTATCGTTCAATATTTACTACTTCTTCAAGGATCGAGACAGATACCGGGTTGTCTATATCAAGATCGAGCTACAGCAATGGGTACACTCTATACGGATTTCCCTTGGATCCTACCCCATGTGACGGGGTCATCAACAACCTCTAACAGGAGGCGATCTAAGAGTGGCTCTTGAATTTGGATTGGCAACTCCAAATGCTATTACAGTCATTCTCTATGCAGAATTTCACAATCTGCTGACAGTGAACAAGTCAAGACATGTGCTTTTGGATTATTAGACAATCACTTATTGTTGATGCGTCTCCATTTGTAAAGCCGTATAATCTGAGTCATTGTCCATATGAATACCGATGAATCAGAATGCATCTATTCTAGAAACCCGTTCATGAAACAATCACTTGTGGGTGTGTTTGCTAAAGACCTCTTTCTGACCTCTTTCTGGAAGAAATCAGTAGATTTCTGAAAAATGACAAAGCAGACGGTCAAGCTAAAATTTCATTGTTAATAGTGACATCTCGTCAGAATCAGGCACACATTAGATGCTGTTTTCTTTGAATTCTATTTAACGCCATCTCACCTTTTTCAATTCTTTTGGACGCACTACAGAGTTTTACGGCTTACATTCACAGCTACATCACTTAGCACAGACCCTGGATTATTTGGAAGGATTTCAATTGCAATCCTGCACGAGTACACTGTGTGGGGAATACGTGGTTTGAGCTGGATACAAAATATCACGTGGATGTACATTGGCAGAGCTAATAAAGCCATTTAGAGTGGATGATAGAACAAACAACGATGCCTTCGTACACAGCTTTGTAGCACAGGCTTTCCCAGGACACACAAGATCAAAGGAAAGAGATTTAAGTTTCATACTTAATCAGACAGCTAAAGCATTGGATAAATAATTAATTCAAACTAAATGTCAAATATTGTTTCACACTATAACCATTTGTATACGAATTAAATAAATAAACAAACGAGAAAGCAACAAACTGGGCGTTATACTCTGTGCATGTTCTCAGACCTCCTTAAAGTAAGCCTTATTTCAGCTCCAGTGAATAGAAATGAAAGGGTTGAAGAGAATTAGATTTTACTTACCTTCGAAGAAGCAACTCTCTTTAGAAACTCTGCTTTGAAGATTTCAAACGCCGAATGGAAGAGCCAATCGAAGATGCGTCTTCTGGGTTTGGATGTTACCACCTGATAAAGCAGGGTTTGATTCTGGTTTATAGAGGTAAGCGTTTGCGATAGAATAGCAGGGAGTCCTTTTTTATGGGTAACGGAAAAATTAATTTGAAATTGGAGGTTAGGCCAGGCTGGACATGTCTATTTATCAGTTATTAATGACATCATAATACCCAAACTCTACAGGGGGGCATTATTCGATCACAAGAGGTATTTATTCTAGTATCTCTGCAGGTGGTTCGAAACGCTCTTTGTATTCCTGATTTGAAATATACCGCTATGATCATAACGGAATAATTACCAATCGCATAGATTTTGAATTTTTAGCGTCACAATCTAAACCTAGAAAAGTGCCAAAATCTAAATGTAGAACCCAGATTGCTAATCAGGGACACCAATCAGAACAGTAGAATAACTTCAACTCTGCGGGATTGATTCATAATTCAAAATACCTATTTCAATACCGATGTATAAAAATGTTTACACCCTAAAATTAAGCATTTCGGCGCCAGATTCGAAATGGATAGGGATGAGGTGGAGTATCAAAGGATTCCCTGCGATCAATAGTTCGAGAGATTCGTCAATCAACTGTAAGTACCTTATCACTGATTTTGTGTAGCTACTTAAATCGTCTCACATTCTCCATTATTTCATACTTAGAATTTGCTCAATTTCTTTACATATACATAGCATATGGAAGTATTTTCAAAATACCCACTCGTGGGATGACAAACTTACAAGCATCATGGATTTTGCCAGGCAAAGGAGAAGTAAGTTTTTTTTTTTGACTAACAATTGATATAGTTACCCTAGCCAGGATATGTAGTCAGTACTTTTGAATTACAACTTTCAATATTTCACGATGTAATTAGGATTGATAATTTAGACTTAACAAATAAAATCAACAAAGTTTTCAATGGGGTCTATCTCTCAAATCCACAGGAAGATTCGTACGACGAAGGTTATGGAGATGAATCAATAACAATGGCAGATGTGAAGCATGGAATGGATGGCATGAACGAATAAATTGATATATTCACAAAAGAAATGAATGAAAAGATGGAAACATTCGCTAGAGAAATGAGGCGAAAACAGCACCGCATACTAGCAAATTTAAACACAGGAGTTTCATTCATGAAATTACGAATGACTGAAATAAACAAGAAGACTGAGGTTGTCCTTGGAAAGAGGAAACGTGAAGATTTATCTCACGACTTCGAACAACCTTACAAAAAAATGAAAATGGATAGGATGCAGTATGAATATTATATCGACAATAACACATCAGTTACGGATACGGATACGGACACAGATGATGTCGAGACATCATCTATCAATTTACTTGCTACAGATGAATAAGTTGAAATAAGTAAATAAGACTATTCAGATTTGCCTACGTCATTCAATGTTTTCTGAACTAGTTTATTCTTCAGATATTCTTTTGTCATAGCAATCCAGTCATTGTCCTCTAGTAAATCCTCTCTTGTCATGTAATCCAATTTCGTATTTACACCCACAGGGGTTAAACCGTCGATGATCTCAAACAACTGTTCGTGTGCTTGCTCTATAGACGCACTTGTAGCCATCTTCATGAACAGTTGGTCGATTTCCTGAGGAAGGATCACCTGAGACAGAACTTGTGATCACTCTAGCTCAACGATTGACACTGATACCCTGAGCAGTTCTCCAACACCAGATCTTGGAACCTCCCGGACATCAACTCTTCAAAGATCTTACTCATTTGCACCTTTGTTTCCTTGTTAAAGACGAGCAACATCTGAGCACTGTCCGTGATCATCTCAATAAATAATTTTCCCGGTTGCTTGGTCTCTATCAGTTTTGGTACACCATTTTAAGACTTTTTGGTGAGTTCTTAACGATTAGAAGGGCTTTGATAATCTCCTCATGCTGTTAGAAAGACCGCTGTAAATGTGTTAGAAACGAGATTAATTCTTTCAGCTTTGTTGAAGGAAATACAACTGCTTTTGCTTCTGACTCTTTCCCCTGACAAATAGATTGTGAAAACATTACCGCAAAATCACTAGCCGTATGCTGGTTGAGTGAGTGAGCAGTCACTTGAAATGTAGCAAGGAAGTCTGGACTGCTCGATCGTAGGGTTTTCAAACAGTCTTCGATGGCTTGCTTTTCACACGCAGACGATACTCGTTAACCCCCAATCTTTTCACAGTAGGCTGCTCCTTTTTTGTCAACCTGCCACGTCTTGTACTCTTAAATGAGAGAGCCATCTGTCCACACACTAGAACCACTTTTAAAGTCCAGAACCAAGTCGAAGTTGATACGACGTGCGTTTCGATTGAGATGCAAATGACAAATGACCTTGAATACAGTCTGCAATAGTAAATAGTAAAATATCATCCTCATATCACAGCATATGTTTACGCACAACACTAGACTTTGCAAAGTCATTTCAAACTAAAACAACAACAAGCATTCAACTACATCTAGGTCTTTGTATTTACGTCATGCCCCCCATCGCTTTCCTTTCAACTCCATTTCTATTCCCCCTTTATCTACCGACCCACCTCTTGTTTCCCCACTACAATGCTCTCAGGAGAACCCCCTAGTGACTTCCTTACAATTCACTTTCAACACCCCCTTTCTTTCCAGACCCACCTCTTATTCCCCCCGAACAATAGCCACCTCATTGTTCCTACATTCCGTGGACCCACCTCTTGTTCTCAACAACAATGCCTGCCATTATGTTTTACTCTCTCAGTATATATCTAGTGTTATAACACTCTACCTATAGACTTTGAAGCACAAAGCCTTCGTAGCCATCTATGATACCTTTTCTCCTATAAAATCCTATTATAAATCGAAAAACACCAGCGGCTCTTACAGATTTTGCATAGCTAAGCAAATACCTTATGGTGGAATGAGAAACACTCTCAATTTCTGTGAGGATGAGAGGAGGCTTACAAATAAATTATACTTCCTTGTTTTAACTACACATCTCCCCACCTCCGCTTTAAGCTGCTCTGGAAGCTAGCCCTCGTCATAGCCCAAACCATGTTGAGAATGTTATAAAGCTAGCTGATTTATTGAAAGATATTTTACTCACTAAATAATCGAAAAGCAGGCTGCAAGAGTATAAAACATTTTGCTTACTAAAATAAAGCATTGTAACAATCACTGGCTGATGTTATGATATTTATGTAGACTATAGTCATTATACAATTGCCTCCTGTCAATGTAATGTACTAGAAGGAGGCTGACATGTTGGAGGAACAAGAACACAGCAGACATCTTGAAATACGGTGTATTCTTTGGAGTTCCAACCTTGCAATACTTTATAGCATGGTGTCAGGTTAATTTACAAAGTCATGTCTACAGCTGAAGGTGAATTAAAGCCCCCTGGACCTTTCAAGTAAGAAAGTTCTTTCTCAAAACTGGAATGATTGGGAGGAGGGGTTCCGTTTTTACCTGCTTGCCACTGACAAGAATAAAAAGTATGGTGAGACAAAAGATGCCATTCTGCTCACATTGCTAGGCCAACAAGGGAGAACAATATTTAGAGGACTTGAATTGAGCAACAAAGATGATATTGATGAAGTATTGCTAGGGTTCAAAAAGTATTATAAACCTAAGAAAAATGACACATATGAAAGCTACAAATTCTTTTCACGAAGGCAAAACATGGATGAGACCTTTGATATGTTCCTAACTGCTCTAAGAAATCAATTACCCTATTGCAATTTTAGAAGCCACACAATCTTCAGTTAGAGAAACTCTCAATGACCGCATGCTGCGTGACCAAATTGATTTAGGAATGTTCTCAGACAGTATCCGGGAAGAACTTCTTTGTACAACAGATTTGACTCTTCGAAAAGCAATTCAAATTTGTAGACACAAGGAAGGTGCTGCCCTCATTAGCAGTCAAATCAGTGGCCATAGTTGCACATCTAACCATATCATGAAAATCTCTCCAATGACTGGAAAAAGTTTTGAAACTATGAATCATTTTGCATCTGTCTGCAAAGGCAAGCCATCAGAAGCACAATCAAATGCAACCAACAAAGAGGAACAAAATGAGCAAACAGGTGAAATCGAAGAAAGATCAAACAACAAGTTGATATTCACTGTAAACGACAAACAGTGGAAAGCGAATGAAACATCAAGCTAGAGGTAAAAGACATGTTTTTGAAAGCCACAGTGGATACCAGTGCTGGATGTAACGCTATGTCTTTTCACTCCTTGAAGAACCTGTTACCAGCAAAAAATCTAACCAAATGCAATAAAGTCCTCACAGCTTATGGAGGTAACAAGTTTAAGGTGGCAGGAAAATGCAACCTACTGCTATCACACGCAGGGAAGTTCCATGAGGTGGTATTTGTCATTGCAAATAATGGCTCTTCAACATTATTGGGGTATAAAACATCAACACACCTCAAGATAATCCCATCTCCAGACAGTGTTGATGAACTCCGTTGCCCCGACATGATTGAGGAGTTCAACTCGGCATTTAATGGCGATGGAAGACTTCCTGGAACACACCACATCAAGATGCGAGAGGAACGTACAACAACTATGCATTCCGCAAGACGAGTGGCGTTCCGTCTGAGAAGCAAATTAAAAGATACATTAGCCGAAACGGTGAAAAGCATGGGTAAACACAATTGTGGTCATTACCAAGCCAAATGTTTCGTTAAGGCTATGCTAAGACCCTCTTTCCCTAAGCAAAGGAATTCAAAGGGAACATTACCACCTACTGCAGAGGAGATATTTGGTAAATTCAATGGCTCTAAATGTATCTCAACGCAAGATGCAGTATCAGGATTTATGCAAGTTGTGCTCGACGAGGTAAGCAGCTATGTAACAACATTTGCTACTCCATTTGGTCGGTACCGGTTTCTGCGCCTACCATATGGAATAACTTCAGCACCAGAAGTATTTCAGCGAATCATAGCAGAGCATTTTGAAGACATAAAGGCGTTGAGATATATATTAATGACATCCTCGTTCATGGAAAACGCAAGAAGATCATGAGCGCTTACGAGCTGTCCCCCGGAACGCTGCCTAGAAATTCCCTTGAAATTAAATAAGAGCAAATACATGTTCAATATGTCAAATAAAATACCTTGGTCAAATAATTAGTGCTGATGGTATTTCACTAGACCTTGGTTGGGTCAAAGCCATCTTTGATATGCCCAAGCCAGCTAACAAAGAAGATCTACAACATATACTAGGAATGATAACTTACATTTCAAAATTCTGTTCCCATATTTCTGAGCGTTCTGGATTGCTCCGAGATATTGTAAAAGAGGAAAATGAATTCATATGGGACGAGAATCATGAGGCAGCGCTGGAGGAAATTAAAGACTTTATAACCTCAGCACCAACACTTAAACTATATGATGTTGATGCATAAGTTACGGTGGCCGTAGATGCATCCAAACTTGGGATTTGTGCTGTGCTGCTCCAAAATAATCAGCCAGTGGAGTATGCTTCCTGAACATTAAATGAGACACAGGAACGATAAGCCATACTAGAGAAAGAAATGCTTGCAGTTCAATTTGGGGTATTGAAGTTTCATCCATACATATTCGGACAGTCAGTTACAGTAGAGACGGATCATAAGCCACGGCTGGGTATCGTAAGTAAACCCATCTCAGACCTTTCACCAAGGTTGTCCAGAATGGAACACAAATGCCTTCCATACGACATCCAACTTAGATATGTACCTGGAACTGAACATGTTCTTGCCGATACTATTTCCAGAGCATTCATTGAAGCCGAGTATTGTGATGATAATGACAATGAGATCATTGGGATATGTGATGTCCTCGTGCCAGCAGCCAGATGCCACGGAAGCAGCAGCAAATGATCCCACGCTGCTAGCTGTTAAAAGTTGCATAGAAAATGGCTGACCAAGTATCAAAAACTTAATACCAAATGCAGTGAAACCATTCTAGGCAGAAAGAAACAATCTATGCTTTTATGAAGGACTGTTGTTCAGAAATAAGCAACTTGTCATACCAACCACCATGATACAATCAGCTCTCCAAGAAATACATCTAGGCTCATGGGCATATCTAAATGCCTGGAACGTGCAAAGACGGCAGTATACTGGCCGGGATATGCTACCCAAATTAAAGACATGGTAGAGGCATGTGACATTTGCCAAAGACACAGAAATGCAAACCCAAGAGAGCCACTTGTCTCGCATCCAATCCCTCAATACCCTTATCCGACGATATCATCAGATTTATTCGAACTGGAAAGACGACAATATGTCTTCACTGTGGATTTACATTCCAAAGGGACTTATGTGACACCACTTAGCCAAATCAAATCTAGTGATGTAATCTCATGTCTACGGAAGACATATGCTGACTGCGGAGTACCAGAGCACATCATCAGTGATAATGGACCTCAATACGGTAGTCAAGAATTTAGAATTTTCTGTCGCGCAAAAGACATTAATAGCAGATAACATCTAGTCCCACATATCCACAATCAAACGGTTGTGCAGAACGCCATGTGCTAACAATGAAAAATCGTTTTCGAAAAATGGCAGAGGAAGGAAACGGCTAACAAGATACACTAGCAGCAATACGCAGCACTCCTCTGGGTGATGGACTGCCCTCTCCTGCAGTGATGTAACAAGGAAAGAATTTGAGAAGTCTACTTCACAAAGGTACACCTCAACTTCTACTACAACAATGGAAGCCTTCAGCAGTACAGAAAATATTAGCAAAGAGACAAGGAATAGCGGCATGGTATTATCAAAGAGCATCAAAATGCAAAAGCATTTTACGGCCAGGCAATCCCATCCGACACAGACAAGGAAAATTATGGCTACCTGGCATTGTATTAAGGCATGCTGATGCACCACAATCTTACATAATCGAAACAACAACTGGACAACAATTACAGCGAACACGAACCCATTGTCTACCCCTGAGTGGTAGACACAAGCACTACCACTCAGGAACATACCACAGCTGCATTAGACAAGAAACCAAAAAAAGATGCAGGATACACTCATAGAACTGAAAATATATCTCCAAACAGTGAGCAACAAAACAGCTCAGATACAAATGAAGCCTCCAGTGAAAACGACCAAACAGCACGGAAATCACAGCAGCATATCGTGAAGCCATCACCGTACAATTAAGTACAAAATGAGAAATTTTATCATAGTATTTTATTCAAAAAAAGAGGAATGATGTTATAATAAGTATGTAGACTATAGTTATTATATAATTGCCTCCTGTCATTGTAATTTACTAGAAGGAGGCTGACATGTGGGAGGAACCAGAACACAGTAGACATCTTGAAATACGGTGTATTCGTGTCCATTTCATTCAACCAGTTAGTTAAAATCCCAACGACAGATGGACGTACATTTACATTGGAGAAATAAAAGCTGGATTGGTATCTTTTTCTGCCAATCAAATATTGGTAATCGGTAAACACAAGATAATGCTATTGCATAATGCAATGAAAGTGCAGATTCTCCATTATATTATACGTTTGCTATATACGGTTCAATTTCTTGATTATTATACAGCAATACCCCGTTATTTATTTATGCATTAAACATTATAGTGTCGAGTCAATCCGTAATCCTTAATTATTTATTTCACACCAAATGATGGTTACTAGTCAAATGCACAGTTTTTCTTTCTCACTATTACATGCATTTGCAACGCATGACGTATTGCACTATTTGAAGAGCAAAAAGAAGCTAAATCATCTGGGCTATATCATTGACTGTTGTAGTAACTTTCTCTTCGCTCTTCAAAGAGAGGGACACGCTTGCGCGAGGATTTGAGAATTGGAAATCACCCCATCTCAATGTGCTATCTATACTAGCGTTGGAATTTTGATAAACACCATTGAGATTTGTATCACCACAGTCTGTGAACCACCACCCACTTTGAGCATCTTCAGCACAGTTAACATTTCGATTTTTATCGTTGTCTCTGTCGTAGGTTGAGAATCTTGTTCCGTTGTTGGCATAAAATAAAGTACCAACGCCATCTTTGTCATAAATCATTTCACCCACGCTGAGGCGATAACCATCTTCTTCGCTGCCAATCTAGAAAATTTGATTTTTGGAGTAAGGCTCAACAAAAGCGTTATTCTGTAACTCCTGTCACTCAGCTTATGGATGTGCCGATTCAAACACCGGTATAGAATCTGCCTTAGGTGCATTCATACCAGAGGTCAATAGAGAGGTAAATTGATAGCACAATACTTAGTTATGCGGAAAATTATTTATTTTATTGTTTGGTATTATACATCCAATTTCACAATTAGTAAGCAAATAGCTTCTTCTACGACTGTGACATGCTTGATATCTCGTCTCAGGGTACAAACAACTATAAAAAGAGTTTGAGTTCGATATCGAGGATTATCAAAACGAGGGCTCTAGAATGTACGGATGCCGTAGGCTAAGTTAGATAATAGAGTTTTAAAGGGAGGAAACTGACCGTCATGCTTTGTACATTTTTAACTTGAAAAGCGTATAGGTTTTTCAAGATTTCGTAATCACAGTCTCGCCTGCCGGTATTAAATAGTAATACGAGGGTCGAGATCAGACAGTTCATAGTGAGAACTACAAAGTTGTTGAATTAAATTCAACATTGAAAATCAAATCAATACAGAATGATTTATTGCTATGTATGTGATAGACATGTTGCATAACTGTATTCGAATTGAAATACTACAGCTATAATTCTAAATATCTATTCATCGCGTGTACAAAGACTGGCAAAGCCGGCCGATCGGCGTTGTAATTTTATAAACGGAAAGAATCAACAATTAGTTTTTGGTGAAAATTTGCACTACAATTTTGTGCATCGATTGGGAGCTATATCTTCTTCTTTTCCTGTTATCATGTGTTACTGTTGAACAACATTGAAGTTGTCGAAGCTGTTGTTTTGTGAATGATTATGTTACATGTTTTTCGCGATTTGGAAGCACTGCAGTTATGACAGTTTTGTTTTGTTTCTCTTGATGGAGAGTGATCAGAAAACGTTCAGTTTTCAATTCACACGTATGATATTTTTGTTTTTCTCCCCTAAACTATAAATTGTGTGTATCTACTCTGCTAAAAATCACAATCTTCGTAATGATTAAAATCCAAACGTTGTCCGTCCACAGCTGTGCCCGCCATTTTCTATTATGAAAACTGTGACGTCAAAACTGAGCTTCACGACCTTCATTGGCAAATCAAGGGGGCAAATCAATACAAAGCATGCCGGTCAGTCTCCTCCCTTTAAGTTTGAGTCAATAAAAGTTTTATTTTTAGTTAATAGCTCAATTTTTGAAAAAAATTCACAACTGTGCAGTCAGCTTCCATGCAAAGAGAAATTGTTTATTTTCGTTTGAATTTAGTTTGCTGAAAAGTTGCCCTATCTCTTGATTTGCAAACCATTTCTAGAAAAAATACAAGATATGCTTCAGATGCTAAAAGAAGTTTAAAAATGAATTAATTTGAAACTGTATTTTAGCCTGCTTTTTACAAGAAAGATCAGAATCAACAGAAAAGCTGTCTTCTCCCTCCATCTTTCAAGTATTGGTATTCTTAAGTGTGTTCATTGGTCAATATTGCTACTCCATAGATGTACATCACTAAAAGCTGAACCACTGTGTGTGAGTCCCAATTTGGATCCTTTAGACTGGATTTACAGGACTCTTTGTAATTTAAATTCAACTTTTGCCAAGATTTTATCATCACACTTTGGGGATCTGAATTTTACTAGGCCTTATTATGAAATATACATAGGGCTTAGTGGAAGTAGTCTAGTCTCCTATGGCACCCCCGCCGCAAGGAGAGGTACCTCCATATAGCCGCTATATGGTGATGTGCTATTTTAAGGGTATCATTTATGCAAAATGTCTGCAATTGAAGGACATTCAGTTTTGAAAAGAAAAGGAAATAATATATATAGGACCTAGTGGAGGTAGTCTATTCTCCTATGCCACCCCCGCCACAAGGAGAGGTACCTCCATATAGCCGCTATATGGTGATGTGCTATTTTAAGGGTATAAATTACTATTATTATTATTATTATTATTATTATTATTATTATTATTATTATTATTATTATTATTATTATTATTATTA
>JANVCG010046116.1:0-20728 GCA_025505365.1 Haliclystus inabai
TACTGTAATTTCCTCTGCTTTATTCCTCAAATCTCTTGGGCTTCATTGTTTTTCTTTTCCTTTCATTTACTACCACTTCCTTCTGCCTGTCTTCTTCGTCTTTTCTCTTTTTTGTATTCATTATTTTTCTTACGTTTTTGCGTCTCCAAGTAAATTCTTCTGGTGGCTAAAAGTGGAATTTCAATTAGAAATTACAACACAAATGTTGACAAATTATCAAAAAAGAACACATTTATGCTTAACCTATATTTTGTCAGACAGATGTATAAATATCATCTATCTTCACGTTGTACTTCTCTATAATTGATTAATTGATATTTTTGGTTCAATTAGGATGCGAATATCAGCAATGCGAAACTCTGTTGCGTATTGGTTCTACTGTTATTCCTTAAGAGTTCTTAAGAAACTATAGACTTCATCGAATTTGCTTGGGAAACAGGCATTATTTCAAATGTGAAGTCAAAATTTAAGCAACAGAACTTACCTCAAGTTCGTCGAAATACAGTTTCCCGTTCTCCGCTCTTGCCAAAGGAATGTCTGATCCAGAACGGTTGGCGAACTTAGCCCTTAAAATGCACCTACAGTACATAGTATTACCATTACCATTTTTTCATTGTCATATCCATATTTCCATAGCATTACCATTACCCTACATTACCATTTTTTCAATAATTAGAAAGACAAATATATCCCTGCGGAATCACCTCCGTCATCTTCCGATACGTAGACCCCTCTTCCTATCGTCTTTTCTTTGAATATGAATGATACTGGTGTTCTAAAATTCAAAATAAAATTATGAACTATAGTTTTCAAGTTTTCGTCTTTGATCCACTCATCTAAAAATCCAAGATGGTTTTAGAATTCCTGTTAAGTCACTTACCCGTTCGTGATAATTTTATCTTCTGCACTGCTTCTAAAAATGGTTTGACACAAGTCTCAATTGTGTCTTCAATCAATATGTAATTATGGTCTAAATATTGAAGGTATACTAACCTCGTAGTATCCACCAATGTTGAGTTGATAAGTTGGTTGCTCTACAAAATCCATAAAGGTGTAAAAAGCAAACAAATGTAGACACTACCCATGATTGATGTAAAGAGAATGAACACCAATAAAAGGCTAGAATCCAAGAATATACCAGACTCTTGTATATATTGATAAAAACTCACGTCTTTCCCTTTTGATCTCTTGATTGCCTCTCGACGGTTAGAGAGGACGGAGGATAAATGCGATCTTAAAGTTCCTATGCGTTTTTGCAAGTCTGGTTTGACTCTGGAAATCTGAATAGAAAAACAGAAATGATCATGAATAAATATCATTTGCTGAATTTCATATGAGTTAATTAAAATTTTCTATTTTCTTGATAATATAATTTTATACACTACCTGTGTAAAGAAGATGTTTAGTTTACCACTCCTATCCAACTCTCTGCACGTCGGTGCTTCGCACCAGAACCCGCAGGCTTTTGCGAATTGCTTATCAAGCTCTTGGATAAAAGGAAAAGAATCACAAGTCATTTCCAATCATATTCGTTGCTTTGCAGGTGATGATTCTAATGTATAGGTAAAAATTAGAACATTCCTGCAGAATTGCAGACATCATACTAACCTTTAGATAGCGCGAGTTTGCGGAATCACGGGAATTCCTCCTCCTCGTAATCACTTTCTCATCTAATACAAAATAGAATCAAATTTGATAAGATCAGTTATTTACACTCTGTGCTATGTGAACATTGAATGACTCGTCAAAATACCATTGCCTAAATTTTCTTTTTTTTTTGACACACCGTAGTGCCATCTTGAGTTCTGCTTTATCTCCAGCGGGGATAGTCATTTCATCGAGAAATGTGGTTTCCTCTGCAAGTATCAGAAATCTATTCCATGTGTCGAACTGCAGAGAATAAATAATAGAAGTGTATTTAGTATTTATCATTCGTTAATTTTCTGTGGTCATTCTTATTAATGGCAAAAATGATAAAAAATAATTCAATCGAGGTTTTCATGTTGTTGAAGTAATCTACTGTCAATGAGAAAGTGGAGTATTCAATGTCATTAATTTCTTCTTCAGCTACTGCACCTAGTCTGTTTGCAGATTTTCAATCGCGATTGTTCGTTGAAAATGATTAGTCTGTCTATGAAATCTTTGTCTTGTACTGGAGTGCTGACAGGTAATTTATCAGGAGAAGTATTTACGTCACAAACCATAGGCATAAATTGTTTTTGATGGTTCTAAACATCCGTAGTTCTGACACTGATAAAAACACACCAAGCAAACATTACATGAAGTGACAGCGTCAGCCGAATTGCTCTGGATAGTTAAACCTAATTATATATTTAAGAAACAGAATACCTTGTTGTCTATCAATATATTTCTGATACTGTTGAAGTTGTTTTTCTCCAAAAATAATGTCAGTTTCTCGTCCATTTTTAAAAAGCAGTATAACAAGTTATGTAATAAAAAAGTATGACTCTTCGTTACAAACCTTCAGATTGAAAATTATTTTTTTGTAGAGCTGTCGTTGATATTTTAAAGTACGCGCAAAACCGGGCATTATTTTTGCGCGCTTTTTGTGAGATAGTCTTCTTTTGAATAGAGAACACAAACTGGTTAGTTTGAACTTGACTCATGAGTCACCAAAGCGTCGTTTGATAGCAAATTATTTCAAATCTATCATTACATTTCTGGCTGTTCTTTTTGGCCTGGTCATACTTTTATCTCTCAGAAAGTGCAATAGAAAATATAATGCTACTTTCAACATTATTATTATAAAGTCGCCCTGTCCTTGTTTGGTCTGCTGTGAGGATGTTTTGCATAGTACGAAAACAATTAGAAGTCATTTGCATATGTTTGGCTCACCTATAAACAATGATGTCAATGATGATATACTAAATGATTACACTTCTGGTGATAATATCAGTAGAACTCTTAATAACGAAAACTCTTCAAATAATATTGTACCTGAGTTTGAACAGGTTTGTACTGATAATTTGTTTGAGCCGACAAACCAAACCGATGAAGAAGTTGAAGAACGAGATGGAGTCTTGAGCAACACTGACTTTTCCGATGTCGAAAATGGTGATGACTTACTTTTTGAAGGGTTTGATACCAATACAAATGATGATATGTCTGGCTATTCAAAACACGAAATGATTGCAGCACAACTCTTATTGTTCTCAACAAGCTCAGGAATGAGCAAAGCTGATGTTAGCAAAAACTTGAGTTCATTGAAAAATGTAGCTAGTATCGAATCTTTACCAGAATCTTACAACGATGCAGTCAAATTTGTAAAAAATGAGATCGCTGAACCAGTACTTTATGATGTTTGTCAGAATGATTGCATCATTTACCGAAAACAGTACAAATCTTTAGATCAATGCCCACGATGTAATTCTCTGAGGTACGAGGATGATAAACCAGTGCGTATTTTTAAATACCTGCTGTTGAAGGAGAGAATCATAAACATTTTTAAATGTTCCGTGACGTCAAAGGCACTGCAATCCCATCTAGATTACTCTTTTGATAAAGAAATCAGAGACGTGCATGACACAAAGCGGTGGAGAACATTATACCATGAAAAGGGTTACTTCGAGGGCGAACAGAGAGGATTTAGCCTGCTTCTTTCTACTGATGGAATCGACCCTTTTAAAATATCCAGCAAATCTAAGTCGATGTGGCATGTGTCAGTCAGTATCCTGAACTACGATAGAACCATCAGAAATAAAGTCGAAAACCTATTTCTATTGGCCATTATACCAAGTAACAACGGTCAAGACCCGAAATCGCTACAACCGTACCTAGAGATCGTAGTAGATGAAATACTCAGTATAAATTGCTTGAAGATCTACGATGCGTACCAGAATAATTATTTCAATCTTAATGTTTTGATTTATACTTATTCCTTGGATTATCCTGGTTTATGTAAAGTTTCAATCATGTTGGCTGTGGAGCATATAGAGGATGCTGCTGGTGTGAACACCAAGGTACATATACGTAAAGAGGTCTTCATTAGATCTAATTTAGTACTTGGAATTTAGATATTTCTAATATGATATTATATCGCTGATTACAAACAATAAAACCGGTTCCAACTATATATTTAACAAGCAAAACTTGAAACTCTTTTTTTTAAAGAAAATTCCAAATATTAAAAAAGGATATTTACCCAGTTGTCTCCAAATTGTAGAAATCAAGCAAGATCGAATTCAGATAGATTTTCACTGATTTGGAATCAAACATAATATCATCTCTCAGTCATCCTACATTCATATTAGTAAGCTGCTTATTGCATTATAGTACTTTGTATTGCTTCCTGATGTTTAAAGAAATCAGCAAGGAATTATTTCCATGTTAATACTTCTATAGGTACACGATGTGAGAGTTGGATTGGACATGATCATCATAGTTTAAAGATTGTAAATAACCAGAAGACTAATGTTGCAACACTTGAAATTCCGTGGTATGCTGACATTTGCATATTAAAGTGTATGTCTCGGCGAAGGCTGTAGTACAAAGAGCTTCTTGATTTTTGAAAAATTTTTGTACTAAAAGTTTCTCAACTGTTTTTTAACTCCCAAATTCCTGTTTTTCTTGCGTAGAGCTGAAAAAGTGCTGTTGTACGACTTAATTCACAGTCAAACTCTCTTCCGTGAGAATATTTCGTTACTGAAACTGCTCAAAATTTGCAACATCGAAACTCCATGTTTGAGCTGATTTTTGGATAGGAAGGAGTCGGACTATGCAAAATTGCAACAGAAACATGTACGGATTGAATAAACAGCTCTTTCCTAATCCGTTGTAACCCTATAGTCGAGATAGCCGAGATTACTGCTTTCCCAAAATTTTGTATGCAAAAATTGTCAAAGTTTTGATTGTGCAGTGAACCTGTTTCTGAAGGCCGTTTAGCAAAGCAAAATGATATAGGCGCTATATAAATTTAATATTATTATTAAAAATAATGAGTTTTTAACGAGTTTGCAATTCTCGTTAAAACTGAGCGCGAAAATGATTCGAACTTTTAACGAGTTTTTCACGAGCTGAATTTTTTCAACGAGTGAATAAAGAGAATATAACGAGTTTTTAAAGACTTTCCCGGTTAGTAGTGAGGGTGGCCTTCATAAACAGGTTCACTGCACAATCGAAACTTTGACAATTTTTGCATACAAAATTTTGGGAAAGCAGTAATCATATCTAATGACAATACATTAACAAAAGGGCTCTTACTGTGGTGATGGGGTGTGTCACTCAAGTTTCTAAATATTCATTAGTTCTCTCTTCCCCAACTTTATCATGAATAACTCTTCCCAGCCATTCACCCTTATAGTCATACTTATCACATCCATGATAGGCAACATAGTTTTACTGATTTTCCCAACGCACAGGCTGGTGCATCACAAACAATACTACCAACTGTAACCAGCAATCTTCTATCACAATAAATCAGTCCATCTGTGATTAATAAATTAAAGCCAAAACAGTTCCCTTGAGGAAACTGTTAACGACGCTGTAAGACAGTGAGGGGACACAGCGATGTCAATGAAGAGGCACGAGAATTCCGAAAAATTTAATACCTATTTGTCAAGTTCGTGGGAGTCACACGGACGATGATCAACATACCAGGGGACATAAACGTGTAAGAGATTTTGAGATCAAATAAATACAGTTGAAAGAACGACTCTGGGCGGTAATTCCAGACCAACCTACAGGGGACCATTCATGGACGTCCCCTGACGGTTAGTGTTTGCTGGGAGGCTTGAAATATAGTAGCTCAAGCGTTAGGAACACTGCAGTAGATGGAGTTCGGGAAAGGCTGTAAATGTGGTACTGAATAAAATCGTACATCAATTCAATTTTTAACATCAACACCTATAGATTGTAGATTACGTCAACATTGACGACATAGCACAGTCCAGAAAAAAAATTATTGACTTATTTACTTTCTATAAATGAAACGCTCTTGTGTACTCAACACTTTCTGTATGCTGTCGACTGATTTAATGTGTTTCCAGCGGCTTGAGCCGCTGACATTGACAATTTGCCCTCTCAATTATAATTGTCCATCATATTTGTAGTATATGGTGAGCACATCACCGTATAGAGTAAGCACATCATTAGCATTTGCCATGAACTTCAAAATATCAATATTTTATCAAAAGGCTGAACTGTAGAGCTTTCTAGAATGCTTCTTCTGGCCTTTACTTGATCCACGTCCTTTTCTAATTGGACGTCTGTTTGGCTACTAAACATCTATTACAAATGTCAAAATAATCAATTCAGACTATGCAATAATGTTACTTAGCTACAACGGTGCATTACAATTTCTGATCAAAGATTATGAAAATAAGATCACATAAATTGTACAATAAGTTGACAAGTAAATTACTAAAGTGTACAATTGCAATTAGTAATTTTTGCCTCCTTCTTTTCATAGCACATTCCTTTTAGATATTTTACAGAAATGCTACTCACAAGTGTCAACTGTACATCTTGCTATTTGTTGGATGGTTATCACTTTACTGGGTGATGGCTGTTGATCAGTAGCAGCTGATTGTTCTTTGAGTTCCAATAGTATATCCCTCTACGGTGGTTATGGAGCACAGATCTCAAACTTTAGAGAAGGGTCTTATGTACATTCTTTATCTTCTTGCAAGTTTTTTAATTCCAGAATTTACTTTGCTTCTTCGTAATCTTTCAAGTAAGAAAGTTTAAACCAAACCATCTGATGTTGCTTTGTTAATACGTTTGTATGTAAATGGTGTAGAACTTTGCATTGATTCGCTTCGATTCATGTATCGGCAATACGTTTTCGGCGATACGTTTCAAATAAATCATTTGACCTGCACTGCAGAAATAGAAAGACCGTTAGGAAATATTATAAACTGGTAATCTGAAATCAGCGTGAATGCAGGACGCAAACATTATCATAAAATTTTTTAAATAATATATGCATCTAATGACATAAGGCTTCATCTCTCATTTTAGAAAAAAGTAAAACAGGATGAACTCTCGTGAACTTGGGCTAGCATAGTAACAACACTGCTCCCTTTAAAATATATATTCATCATTTCAAATCTTGCATAGCCTACCATTCATCACAGCATAAAATCTTGAATATCCGACAATGGTAACTTGCAAGACTTGACTTCCATTCTGAAAACTGAGACTGACTCAATATGCTTAATACTAAGGCTTTTTCTGTTCAATTTATAGATTTTTGCAGTCAAACAAAAGGTTATAGTTGTTATCAATTGATTCTTAAGTATTGTATATTGATTTGAAATGCTTTATAATCTAATTGTGTTAGATCATACTCACAAATAAAATCAAATAAATCTATTAATTACTTGTAAATGGCTCCTTTAGTTACTGGTATGTTATTTATATTAAAAAAACATTATTTCACATTCTTTATCATTATTTTCAGGCCATTTGATTTACTTGACCCATATAGCAATCGTTTTGGATATGCTGCTGCATTTGGTGTTACTGGAACGCGAAGTATTAGTCTTTTGTTCAGTCGATTTTCCTATATTTATGGATCAAAACTGTCAAACAGGATAGCACAAAATGTGTATCCTCCATACGTGAATCGTAAGTAAACTATAAATCATTTTAGAACTTCACCCTATTGTCTACCAATCTTTTTGATTGAGAAGAAAAGTAGTATGCTTTTTATGGCAAAGTAGTTACTTAGTCTTTAAAATTTACTGGTAATCATTTCTGTATGAAAGTACCTAACACAAATAAGTAATTTTAACAGTTGTCATTAAAATACAATAGCACCTGTGTATAAAGGTCAACCTTGAGCAGCCACCTGTTCATAATGGTCACCATTTCATAAACAATTGTTATACACAGGCTACTTTGTTTTCAGTTCATACATAAACCATACACTGGTTCATAGTCAACATGTTTTTTGTTTGCTCCATCCAAACCTCATGCACATGGGGTAATGTTTGCAGGCACATAGCTGTCTGCAATGAGTTAAACTGCCTCAAATAAATTCATTTTTGCCCTGGAAGACGCCAAGTAGAAGAGTTTGGTAATTAGATATTATAAGAATGATAAAATGTCATGCACCCTTACAGGAATAATCGGCTGCCTCCTATTATCTCCGATATATTTTGATTATAGATGATTATAGAGAAATTTTTACAGCCTTGTGTCGCTACTGTCAATTAGCTAGTTGAATCCAATGGTGTTTCATTAATTTCTTACCTGCTCATCAGCTATGATTGGTAATTTAAATTTTCTAAGCTTATCTTGTTATCATTATTCCAAGAAGACAAGTTTTTAGTGCCCTTTGAAACAATGCTAGTGAAAGCTATAAGAGCACCGTTATTTATTCTATCAAACAAATGTTTCTATTAGTGCAATTTAAAAATCATTCAATTATCTGTCTCAAAACTGACCTTGTTTGATTCAGGATAACATGACAAAGAGCGAGCTAATTTTTGCAACCTTCAGATTGAATTTTAATTTAAATTATGGTTTTCTTTACTTATAGAATGTTTCACATTGATTGCTGCATTTGGTGTGGCAGTTCTCTACTTCCCATTCTTTGTATGCTTGAAGCATAAAAACCAGTTGTTCTTTAGCGCATCTGGAATAATCTTTTCAATTGTATGGTAAGATTTAAAGATCATGTCTGAATATGTGGTCCAACTTGCCAACTCATAGTCGTTGCCAACATTAACCAAACGTTTGCCTGTTTTCTAATACAACATCACAGGTCTGGAAATAACATAAAATCAATCCGTTTTCGATTTGGAATCAATTCTGGGCACAAGAGTTGAAAAATGAACACCGGAAGTAATCCCTTTTGCCTTTTTGAAGAAAAATAATAGTCCACCTTTTTGATAAAATGTATGACCGTTTATGTATGTAGCCGCTAGCAGACTCTCCTGACATTGAAACTCGGTGAGACAGTAGAGTCTGCTAAATGGTGGCGAAAAGCCTGTTTTGGCAGTTTGAAAGAAGATGGGATAATTGGTCACAGCTATCGTCTTTTGACTGTCTTTCCTATAGACCAGTTCCTCTTGTCCCTTTGTTCGCTGCACTCACTAGCAGGACAAGTAAAATTTCTCTTCATGAAGTGTGGCGCTCATACACAACTTTTTGTGTATCACCAATCACAGACGAGTATACGATTTTCTAGCGCTCTGATTGGTCGAAGGTGATAACGTTTAACATTCACTGCTAGTTTGTTTTTGATCGAAGAAAATCATTCACAGAATCACAGCGAAGAAAAACATCGTAAAAGAGGGATAAAAATGAAATATTGCACTTAATGCCCTATGGATTATTATTGCTATCCAGATTGAATGCTTTGTACTATTTCGCTCAATGAGCTCAAATTTTGATTAACAAGAGGCAGAAAGAAATGAATGTTCTGTTTGATTTGTGTGCAAAAGACGCGTCACGAAAACTTTCGAGTTTGCTAATGTTCCTGCAAAATATTGATGAAATTATACTAACTTGATTTACATGTTCAAGTTTGGATTGTTTAGCCTTGATTCACATGACAAGGTGTTTAATTTTACTAGGCCCTATTATGAATTAAATAGGGCCTAGTGGAGCTAGTCTATCTTTTCTAGTCTCCAGAAACCTTGGCGTCAAATCACATGATTGGAAAGACAAGTGTTTTCACAGTTTTGAAGCTACACAAATGCCCTTGAAGTCCAATCAATTAGGATTTCAGCATTTAAAGATATTCAAATGCTCATCTTCTGTCAAGTTTCATGGAAAGCTAATGTCTTTAAAAAATTCAATTGTAACATTATTCTCAACTAGATTTTGTGATTGTAGACTATTTAAAGTTTATTCATTTTATTCTCTTATCAGCATTCTGCGTTCAGCGTTCAGCATTCCTAACCCACCCGTGTTCTAGTACAATGAGATCTGTGTAAAACATCCAGCTATGAGATGAACAACCCCCCCTATAAACTGGTGACTCATCTGGAGAGTGACCTTCTTTCACATGTTTACCTGCATGTATTCCACGTAAACAAATTTTTGTTTGTTTTAGGGGGATTCTAAGACTCATCACCCAGATTAAAGCATTCAAATGTTATCATTCGATGGTAAGGCTTGTGGTTGTAATTTAATATAGAAGAGCGTATGGAACATATTCCTCTACAGGACACATCTCGCATTCCTTCACAGCACAATTGACATTTGATAACCAATGTATTGTTTGAAAATCTGCTCATAAACACCAGTATTTTCTATTTATTGTACTTCTAGCAGTTACTTGACTATCATTGTCATACGTAATTGTTATGATAAACCCTTGCAATCCTAGGTATGTGATCCTATGTAAAATTTGCTATACAATACTGAATAATTGGCAACTTCTGATGAAATCAAAGTGAAAAAGATATAAAATTCAATTCAGCTTGTAATCTCCATCTGTTGTGGAGTCACCATACAGCAGTATTTTCACTAAACCAATCATCTTTACCAATCACCTAGCCAATTCAAGTGTGGGCTTGTATATATATATATATATTTTTATTTTCTATGATATTTCCATTATCGTATTGAAATTAAAATTATTTGTTCAGTATAGGATCACTAAAACATGAAAATGATGGGCTTCAAAATATTGCCTAGTTTGCAATATTCAATACTTATTGCACTGAATTTGATTGCCTGACTGCAACCCTAACAAAGTGCCACATTTGTAACCGACCCATTGACTTTATAGTTGTTTTCTGCATCTGCAAATGGTGATTTCAAGTAATTTTTTCGTTTCAGGCAGCTCTCAAAAAGATTGAGGCTTTTGGAATTCTTGTGGAGATAGCATCTCAGATATGTATCTTTGTCCTACTGTGTATCTATTTTTTGAGTAGCATACATTGGCTGAAGGATTTTATTCAAGGAACAAGGTCTAAAAATGTATGTAGAATAATTTCTAAAAGATCAGTGAATTAAATGAATGACTAAAAAAAAATAAGTTTCGGACATATTACACACTTTATGTCATCTTTTCAATTGTTTCAAAACTGTTGTTTGACGGTTAGAATGCATATTAACAATAAAATTGTGACAAGATGGAGGCAAAAAATTACACGTCCAATGGGTATTATGATAATAGAGAATTTCACAAAATTAAAGAATTAAATACAACAATGTTGCAATGACATCTAATATTTTCATTGCTGTCAAACAAGGTTTTGGCCGCCGCTTAGCAGACTCTACTGTTTTGCTGAGTTTCAATTTCAGGGGAGTCTGCGAGCAGGCTAGGTCAAGCCCTTTTTAAGCATCTTTGGATAAGTGCATTCAAAATTATTTGCAATTTCAAATTGCACTTAAGCGGGTTACACTGTATTAGCTGGAATAAGTTGGTACAGAAAAAATTTCTTGCAATAGAATAGATTAATATCCTATACTATCCTGGGATCAGAGCTCTCAACTCTCCCAAATTTGGGTTGGTCTTCCAATTTGGACAAGTATCTCTCCTTTTCAAAACATTCAACGTTCCCCTCGATTGTGCGTGGAAATATTTATTTATCTTTATTTCTGGTGTTTTAGTTGTATACTTTCTCTATTGTATGTGATTGAAAATGGATTGGCAAACTTTTTGTAGATTTTCAGCTGTCCAATTGATGTTCAATTTGTAGAGCTCATGATTCTATGGGACCTAAACAATTATTATCTTGTTCAAATTTCTGGGGGCATGCCCCAAACCCCTAGGATTAGCACATCGAAAACCCCCGTCTTTTTCTTTCTTTGAGGTTGAGAGCTATGCCGGAAATAGTATTGTTAATTAAGCTTCGATTTAATTGACATATTTAAACACTCATCATGTTTTGATAGGAAATAGAACATAGCTTAAAATGGAGAAAAACCCATATCTATCAATATGTGAAAGATCTGCTTTATAAAAGGTAATCAATACTTTGTTTTTTACAGCCTACAAAGTTCCTTCATGAACTACACAGGAATCAAGTTGTTATCAAAATGTTCTTTATACAGTAGAAGGTTAAACTGAAACAGGATAACAATAAAGTTCCATTATATAGTATTAGAAAAATTATAACAGTATTATGGTTGCATTCATAAAACTTGAAAAAGTAATTTCATTTGCTATTTTGATGTGTTTAAAGTGTAACTTAAAAATAACATAGATCAAGTTCTCAATCAGATCTGAAAATTTTCTACACGATTCCATATTGTGACTTGGTTTAGACTAAGTGCAACATGTATATCTAGCGGCAACGGCTATGGGTATGGTGGCAAGAGGCTATGATGCACCTGAAACATTGTTTGTAAGGCATAACCTTGATCACATCAATGGCACATGTCGATATTTAGATAGATGATTGAGTCTATCCCCTTTGTGTGTTTATTGATCATTTCTACCACAGTCAGCCGTAGCCAGAGCCATCTATTTACAATAGTTGGGACACTCTTCGATGTACCGTACTATCTTTCGTTGGTTAATTGTAAGTCATGTGATACATGGACGCCATTTTTGGAGCAGCAAAACTGTCTTCAGCTTTACAAATATGCGCGATAGCACCTCATTTTGACAAAGGATTTGATAAAAAGGAAACAATTGAGTTCCAACTTTGGTAATTAATTAACTCTGGTCACAGCAGTTTTTGCTGTTTCACTGGCGTTGCTTTACAATGGTATGTTTTTGGGATATGTATATTCTATGAATAAATGTTCTTCCTGATGATAACCAATAATGCTACTAGCAGGAATTAAACGGATGACCATGAGGAATCAAGGTCTAACAGCTACACCCCAACAATACAGTTATACATGAGCATCTAGCTCATCATAAGGGAACAAATCTGTAATTTGCCTTTTGCTTGTCCTCAAACTATTAGGTTTTTAAAATTGTTTGATTTTGACATTACGTTTGTGCTTTTTTTTCAGGAAAAATTCTGATAAATATGGTAAGAATGAATTTATGGCCTGGCTTTCGAAGCGTATTTACTGGTCTAAAAAAGGTATGTTGTTTTCTGATCTTTATATCATTATTATGCAGCATTCATTGTAGCTGAACATCTTTGAAAATGTTTCCAGTATTGGAGAATTGAATGCTCCAGAAGGGAATGTGTGCTAAGGAATTATGACGCTTACTACATTTTGAAGTAGAACTATTACCTGAAGCTGCAAGCAAATGTTTTCTTATTTGATCTGATGATCTGATCAAGCCAATTTGTATGGTTACTCCCAGCATCATTTGATAATTATGACGAGAAACGCAAGAGCAAATTTGGGGAAAATACTGTGACTTTTTTATAAAGCAAAATCTGTCTTGCTTTTCTCTGCCGTTTCTTGTCATTTGATCATGCTATGTGAACATTCTATATATAGTCAATCACGTAATATTAATGTTACACTCATTTTTCAATTTCCGGTTTTAATGGAAGCTGCCGGCTCTCACAAGTATTGAGACTGCTGAGATTTCAGAGTAGCTTTTTCTCTAGTTATTCTGTCTTGTTTAACAAGGGTTGTGTCTCAAATAAGTTTTCAACCACTGAATTGGCTGACCAACAGCACTCCCAAAGCGTTTTACAAGAAAGCAATAGCTTAATCCATGTTTCTGGTTTTTTATGCAAACCGCTCTTTCACTGATTCCGACAGGGTCAAAGACCATATGTTCGATAAATTTAATTTTTTGACGACATACTGTTTATAATAATTGAGTTACTGAATTTAATTGTGAATTTAAAGTGAATTAATGTTGGCATATTGATTATTTCCAGGGTTCAAATACACATCTAGAATTGTTTGCACATTTACTGTCTCGGCATTTTGTGTCTTTGTTGTAAGTTTCTGAGACTTTGTAATGAACTGTTACCATTCTCTTTATAAACTTGTTTTATTCACTTGAGTAATATTCGAATTGCATTAGATGTTTACGAGAAAACAGTTGCATCATCCCAACGTGCAAATCCTGCATTATAATTAATCTGGATCTGTTTCTGTTTTTCTGACAGCTACACCATCTTGTACAGTTAAACCTGCTTATAAAGTTACCTTGTAGAGAAGTCACCTGCCTCTATGGGTCACTCCATGTAGTTACTAATCTAATGTTAATTTTTATTGAACTCAATTTGTGTATAAAGGGCATCTCTCATTTAGTGGTCAACATTCCCGAATCTAATAGCTGGCCGTGACATACAGGTTTCAACATATTAAGGTACTGTACTCTGCTTCTAAAGCTGTCAAAGGTCTGAAATCGCATTCTTGATAGATTCATTGGATTGCACAAATTATGTCTTTGAGTCTTTTGTGATCATTGTATTGTGATTGTTGATATGTGATTTTTGTTCCCCTTTGCTCTGTACCTTTAGCTCGGAATGGCAGCCACCAGTCTTATATTCACTGTTTTTGATGTTCTATTACCTCAAATCCTGGATTCACCAGATGTTCAAGGAACTCTTGGGAACTTTACAACTGTTGCTAAAAAATATGTTCATGTATTGAGAGGTAAGCAGATTTATGATTCAGCAAACACTTGGAGTTCAGTTTTAGCATAAATTGGATACTGTATTTTTTCTTTATTCCTCTGTTATTTTAGAATTTCTGCTAGTAGCTTACCCGTGTGTACCTCACTGTCTTGCAAGCATGCATGCATAAAGTGATACCATCTTGTAGTACTTCATCAATCATGACCTGATTTACAATTGATGTTCATTATTTGAAAGCAGTATAAAAATATCGGATAAAGAATGTAAAACAATGCAATGAAGAAGACAGTACTTACTAGAGTTGTAATATGAGATAAAAATTGGTTTTCCCATGCATACTGGAGTATTGAAATGTTTTAAACACAAGGTTTACACGACGTTTTGGTACATGGGCTTTTGCCATTTTTGCGTGTTATATTTTATTAAAAGAGTAGGTTCAGCTTGTATATTAGAGATAAACCTCTGTGCATATACCAATTCCAGCCATCCCCTCCTCAAGGTCAATTCGTTTCATTTTTCTGAAATGAATGAGTGCCACATTCATTTATTGGTCTAAGGTATTGACATTGGAAGCAGCAGAGCAATATTGCATCATTGCATATTAAAAATCATATAATTCCGCTATAAAATATATCTGCAGTGTTGTGGCTAGAATCAGCCATAGCAGCCTGCAAACGCAATCTACCTTTAATTACAGTACTTACCTAATGAATCAAGTAAAGAGATTCTTTTCAATTGCGACCATAGTTGGCTAATTTTATGAGGAGTGGATATAATACATCAATTATCACCTTCAAAATACAATCTGATGTAAATTATGATTATTAAGTTGTTAGTGTTTTATTCCTTTTTATTTATTTTGAATGATTCCTCTGCTTTCAACTTTATTTTCAGTTTCATCTTACATGTCTGTTGCTGTGACAACTTTTTTAACATGTCTGTCTTTCATTCATATGATGGCACTATACAGGTAATATCAGATGTCAGATAGTCTCGTGATTAGCTACCAAGCCTTTCTGTGATAAATGTAAAATACATGAAGAAATCAGTTCAATCTGATCGGGTGATACATTAGCAATTCGAAAACGAAACAGTGATTCAAAAAGACCAGTGATGAAATGGAAAAATCAAATGTAACAATCTTTGAATTTTAGAAAATGTTACCATGCACTTACTACAGTGAAACCTGTATATAACGGCCATCCAAGAGAGGCAGATAAATTGACCACTATGTACAGGTGGCCTATTTATACAGGGTTGATTCATTCAAAAATACTATTTTAGACATTTCAAAAGTGACCATTATAGACAGGTGGCCGCTTTTAAGAGGTGACCATTATAATACTTTTGACTATAGATACTTGTGTATCACACTTGTAGTTTGAAAACCACTCGGTAGTCAGTCAACATCACTGTTTTGGATACTGATTCATTCAAACACCCTTTTATTCATATACGGTAGTTGGATTTGGAAAATCTGAATTTTGTCGTTTTTTTTGACATCTCAAAATCATTGATATTCTTTTTTCATAAGCCCTTTGTCATGGTATCAAAGTATGGCACAACCTGTGAATAAAAATCACTTTCTAGAGAAACCACCTGTCTATAATGGTCAATTCATGTTGATGTCAAGTGTTGATTTATATTGAATTTAGCCTGTGTATGAATGACACTTCTCTATAATACTAACCCTTATGTACAAGTTTTATTATATTGCATTAGAAATCTCTCTTTCCCCAAAAACAGCAAGTCATGATTTTTTAAGAACGCTATCGACTGGAATTAAAATTCTTATTGCATAGGACATTTTTACTCATGTCTTAGCTAATACATTGGCTCAATCAGAAAAAATGTACTCTTTTATAGAAAACATATTATGTTACTACGAAAAGGAGATAGAACTTGGATGCCTGAAAATGTACAAAAAATGGAGATATCAAGAGCGGCACTTGTTGTAAGTCATGTGTATCAAATTAAATGTCATTCAAACTGTGATGTGGTATGTTGTTCATGGATTTTAGCTATCATCCAATTGATCAAGTTTATAAAGAACAACTGAAATTGTTTTTTCGATCTCAAAATTGATAATAATGGTTGAAACACACAGAGGAACGAGATTCCCTAGCCTATTCTTTTAAAATGACCTTTTCCTCAACACCTGTCTATAATGATCGCTAAAATGTTATTTCAAATCTTAATTTCTATAGAGTTGAAAGATGTCTGTAAAGGTCACCTCTTTATGATTGTCAACATTCCCAAATTTGATAGCTGGGTGTTATGTGAAGGCTTAATCCTTTGGAAAGGCTATTTAATGTCTATAAGCATTAGAGGCATTGGTCTACTTCCAGGAAATATCAAGCTTTAATGTGGTAATCATTCATTGTTTGTGGTATTGAGTGGTAGGCGTTTGATTCCAAAGGTAGTGCTGATGATCTCAAAACTGAGAATTGAGGCTGCTCTATCCCTTTTTACAGGTAGCTGGTGTCAAATTCTCTGGATATCAAGTTGCCTATGTTTGCTGGGGTAGGTAATGGTTTTGAGTTATTTACCTCAAATGCAAACTTCAGGTTTTCTTTTTTAATTCTTAAATTGACCTCTAGCCTTGTTTGAGGAACATTTGATATCTATTTTCGTGAGTTTTAGTTCATTTTCTGGAAAACACTTATTAACGCCTCTGTATTTTCATTTGATAATGACATCACTTTTTACATAAGCAAAAAATTGTTTTACTTCTCAATGAAGCTGACGCGTAAGGGACATATATTTTGCTTATCTACATAGAATGATTACAAATGACAAAGAAATACATGGGAATTTTGATCCTATCCGCGCTTCAAGCCAGATGTCAATATCCCTGCTATATTTCATGGCAACTACTTAACCCCAAATTGAGAGTATCGTCGTACATAATATATCTTATTGTTTGTAAATATCGAGATACGGCAAAAAAAGTTTTTACAGCTTCATTATCTGAAGCTTAGCTAGATATAAATACCCTCAATTCCGCAAAGTTGTTTTAGAGTTCTGACAACCTACTGAACTAAGGTACATCATGTTGTTAGCCATTAATTTCATTGTTCTGCTGAATTCACTGACTTCACCTACTAGGAGAATGAAGATTTGTGCTATCAAAATGTCTGAAATGAGCATGTTCAGACATTATTATTAACCGATTTTCTCCGCCTTATTTTCGGCAGTGATATAATAAAAAATCACGAAAAAGTAACTTTGAAAGTAACTTGTAACTAGTTACTTTTTGAGCAAAGTAACTTGTAACTGTAACTAGTTACTTTCCGCTGGAAGTAACTTTGCAAAGTAACTTCGTTACTTTTATCTCTAAGGTAACGAGTAACTGTAACTAGTTACATTAAAAAAGTAACTGTCACAGCTCTGGGTACATGTTATATGTCGATATAATGTATATTTGATTATCACAAAAATATATAATTTTAAATAAAAGTAAATTTGAAGCCAATTGGGATCAGCATATCATTAACTCTCAAGCAAACTGTGTTTTTGCGTAATACTTATACTAACAAATATTGAAATTGACAAATTAACCTATATCTTGAATCGCTTATGTATGGATTTTATATTCAATCACTTTAGGTTATGTCATTGTTCTATTGACAATGATTATTGCTTTGTTTATTATTGGCTCACAAATCCTGTTACCCATCATTGATTGGCAGAGATCACCACTCATCGACGTCTTTATCAAATACTGGTTAGTACTGTACTGTAATGATTTATTTACCCCCTCCTCCTATCAACAGTAAAGAGGGCGGTTTCTGTTTTAATATTTTCTATCCCAGGACATTCCATGCAAGGAATAGTTTTGCTTGATGTGTTTTGGTTTGTCTTTCGGATGTGATAAACCACTTGCCTACCAGAACTGTACCTATTCGATGTGATAAATTTCCAACGACTAATTTAAATACGTAAACTATAATCCAGAGAGTCCTTTTGAATTTTGATTGGATGCCCTGACGTCCCAGTTGCAAGATGTGGGTTTGGATTTGATGAATAATATAGGCGTAGCCAAACAGGAGGCAACCTTCTTGGATAAAGGCTATCCAACCGTAGGATTAAAATAGGTTTCATTTCCCATTTCCAAATAACAAAACAGTACATCAGTAATATTATAAAACAGGGGTGATGGAACAAGGGGTAAAAAGGCGTAAGCCCCCCTGTGTAAAAGTAGGGAGTCAATGCCCCCTTGAAGTTCTGACCCCCTTAACCTCGAAGGAGTGCATAGAAACTATAGAATTAATTAGAATCAATTCAATTCATGACAGTAGCATCATAAATATACAGCCAATGTTGTTTTTGAAACCAATTTCAGCCTGCAAATGATATTGGTAAGTAGGCCTACTAAAACACTATTTTCTTCTACAATGTTTAGAATGAAAATATATGATATGTTTACATCTGAATATCTTCAACGAACTCTGGACAAGTTTGAAGCTGTTATTCCAATTCAATTTGAAATTGTATCAAAAAATTTATTTGATAAATTCAGATTTAATGACATGATAAAACTGATGAATGCATGATAATGAGAAGAATGGTGGCAAAACACGAGATTGCCCAAACGTGAATTGCCTTTTGCCCCCCCCCCTTTGTGAAAATATTTCTAAGATTCTCCCCCTCCGCCCCCCAGGTTCCAGAACATTCCGCTGCCTCTACTGTAAAAACGAAGATATTTTAACTAGCTTTGTCCTGAATTTTGTTTCTTTGAAACTTAACGAATTATTCACCCAAAATCCACAAACCATTATTGGTGATAGTGCACCACTGCACTCGTGCAATATTCCAGCTGCTTCCACTGAAGAATTCAAAGAGATTCGGCTGCATAGCTTCAAGAAAGTAAGGAGTAAGAAGATTGCAGAACCGCAAGTTTAGAATTTAGTAACTTTTCCGTGTCAGAAATTACTTTATTAGTGGACATTCCTAAATTACAGTTTTCTTTTTTCAGGCCTACGTTACTATTTTCTGTTGTTGTTTTGAACTTTCAAAAAGTCGTTGTTCACTTCTTCTTCTTGTTGGATAAATCTTATTCGTTTTCAATTGACAACAGGTAATGTACTATTTTTGTCAAATTATACTCAATCCAAAAAGCACCCTGTTAGACAAATACATTGTTTATGTAAGTGATTCAAGTGAATGATAATACTAGGCTTGCTAAAATAGAAATAAAACTATTTTATAAGCAATAATATGGTGTCTGATAGTATCGATAGCTTATCATTTTGATATGAAATACAATAAAAGACGTTCGATGTCATACAACTCTGGTTAAAAATGTACATTGAAAATACAAGCATTTTTTCAAATTGAAGGCTACCAATAACAGATACCATTTCTTTTTGGACAGCTCAATGATTCAGAAAACGAATCTCAGTATTTGCAGCTGGCGGATATTTTATTGAATTGTAACTGAGATTCACAAGTAATCTAAGAGATTTATTTTGTTCAACCATTGATGTTTACATTCTGTTTTCTTTGGTAGGAATGCCTTCAACATTGCTTCATACTTTTTATTCTTCTTCAATATCATCCTTGGTCTACTGTCATGTTTTATGCGTATTATCTATAGTATGGTACTGGGTGTGGCATTTATTGCTAGACTGCAAAAGTGCCTCTTGCCACGGCAGTTCGAAACATTGGACCCTGGTAGGTAGTTTATTAATAAACGACCTTCTTGCAGGTATAAAACGTACATCTAATTAGTAGATTTTGCTATATATGTTACATCGAAACCTGTTATAAAAGTCACCCTTTCTAGAGTAGCCAGTCGTTTTAACGCCACTTCATGTTAGACAGTACTGTATGTACTTCTTCCCACCCCCAGCTAAACCTCCCTCAATCGTCTGCGTGAAATAGAGATCTCAGAAACGATTGAGTGTATTCAGTGTTATTATCTGAGATGAAGAATCATAATACTCTTCTCTGATGTTCAACAATCGTATGACCATAGAATAGATAGAGATATTGAATGTGAAGATCCATATTTATTGCCTTTTGTATGCCGTAGATTGGTTAGCTAACCTAGGCCTTTGATCCTGGCTTACAAAATCTCCATTCTCCTGCCTTGCCTGCTTTTTAAGATTCTACATTGGCTTAGGAGAATCTATACGAAAACGGGCTATGTCATCTCCAGACTAAATTGGAGGCATTGGCCACTAAGTTCAGGTGGCCTTTATATCCAGGGTTAACTCAATTCAAAACATTTCAAAAGTGACCATTATAGACAGGTGGCCGCTTTATAGAGGTGACCGTTATAACATGTTTAA
>JANVCG010046227.1:0-20709 GCA_025505365.1 Haliclystus inabai
CATCATCATCATCATCATCATCATCATCATCATCATCATCATCATCATCATCATCATCATCATCATCATCATCATAAAAGTATTTAGGTTTTATATTTCATAGTTCTTGTAAGCAAAGCTTCGGTATCAAGCAGCTGTGTACACAAGCGGAGAAGGCATGGTCTGTCACACAACGCTTTGTGAGGCAATCGTCAACCAGCTACGTTGCAGTCCACCGAACAATTATATGCAGCACCATGGTAAAACCTATCTTACTCTATTCTAGCGCTTTTTGGGGTGATTCTATTTCTCACACAGAAAACAACCCAATAGAACCCGTACAGAGAGACATCATGAGCAAAATGATAAAACGTCTCTAACGTCAATAAAACATCTCTCCTGTTCAAAGCATTTGGTGAACAAGTCCTAGAGAAATCATCTAGCTCATGGTTAGGAAAAGTTCAAAATCATCTGAAAGAATTTGGAATAAGCTTGCGACTATTAATCTCAAAAGAAACTAACACAAAATATAACAAAATAAAACTAATTAATGCAATAGAAAAACAATTAATTGACAAATATCAACTTGAATTAGAACAAGCACATTTAGATAACAACGCAATAGCTCAATCAAATCAATTAAAATTTTGCAAAACTATAAAAAATAAATTCGAGTTCGAGAATTACTTGCTTCTACCAAACAAGAAAACAAGAATAGCAATAACGCAGATCAGAATCAGTGCCCACAAGCTTGGAGTGCAGACCGGTCGATATTCTAACGTTCCCTACAATGAAAGGTTTTGCCCCTATTACGATACAGATTACATTGATGATGAGATGCATTCGCTATTTTCCTGGAAAATTAATAATGATCTGAGGCAGGAAAATGAGCATGTGCGTTTGTCAAGAAGGAAAGAGTATTGTTGTTGGAATTCAGATGGAACCAATTTAGTACGTATTCTGTACTTCCACCCTTAATGATCTATTTTGTACCCTTTGAAGACGAGTTAGTAGTTTCTGGATACATGTTCCCATACAGTGTAACAATAATATGTACATAGATAATGATACATGTTCCTATACAGTGTAACAATAATAACGACATAGATATGCGAATACATGTAAATAGATAAGTTTTTACTGATGGAATCGTAATTCCGCTCTCTCATAGAATTAAATACAATTTAGCTCCTCCATTGCTTTCCAATATTTTTCAACAACCACACACCACGAATACAAGATCTCACTCCCACAATGACATATACATCAAGTCAGGCCATCGCCATTCATTTCCAGATGCTGGTGCGCACAAGAGGAACGCTCTGCCTGCTACAATGAAGGAAGTTGCCAAAAGGGATATTTTCAAATGTGTCCTTGAGAAGTATTTATATACATACTAATGAGTAAAAAATAAAAATAAAATAAAAAAGTCGTTATATTGAACTAGTTAATTTTCGTTATTATGTGTAAATTATTGTTAATTAAAATGTTTGTTACTGTATACATATGTCCTGTAAATCAGTCCTGTGAAAAAAAGTTTCTAATAACTTATCAGGTATTCTGAATAAATGATGATGATGATGATGATGATGATGATGATGACTTCATTTGATTAACAACAAAAGTATACAAAAAGACCGAAGCCCCGACCGAAGCAATTATTCAAATGTGAAATAAAACCATAGATTTAGAGGACAGTTAGCTGTTTTTTTTGTCTCAATGAATAAAAGTGACTCTTTCTCAACTTTATCTCAACTAAATGGCGCTATACTCGAAACACAAGTACGAGACTCAATACAGAGTACAAACGTTTATGACGTCACAATAGTGACAATATTTGTTTGCGTTTCATTTCGCTCAGCGCATTGAAGCGTTGAAAAGAATTGTGAACAAAATGAGATATATATATATATAGATATTGATAATGCTACACTATAGTCATTATGTTTAATACAATAAAAAGTACGTTAGCTTGGATAACAACTGACGATGAAAATATAACAGAAGAAACGAGGGAAGAAGATGAGAACGATTGGGAAAAGCGCTTTCCTCCAAGGAAACCGCGAACGTTCTTTGGCATGTATCCAACTTATAAAGGCGTTAATCTTACAGAAAGCTTCCCGCCTTTTGAGGTAAAGTCAGTATAGTGATACCTCATAGCCTAGTATATGATTTTCGTATTAGGCTATTTCAACAGAATAATATATTGTATATTGACATCGTTAGATTATGACTGCGCAGTAGATAGGAATGCCAAAACCTTGATATTTGTAATGATCAAATTCAGGCCGTCAAGTTAACATTCCCCAGAAAACAAGTGTTATAGAGTTATAACTTATTAACAATGTTTTTATGAAAACCAGAAGATTCTTGCCAGGGGCTCTGATCTTACTTATACCCGTGTGAGCTAGTCAATATTCATTAATTACCCATGTAAACACATTACTACTTATTTACAAAATGACAATCGGTACTTGAAATGTAATATATATATATATATAAAGGTATTAAATTTGAGAACTATTTTCTCTTTGCAATCCATGAAAATAAATGTTCGATTCCCTCATATTGCTCAATTTGTAATCCTTCAGATTTTTAATGTCAAATTTCTTGTCATTACATATGCTGCACATATTTATGAATGTCACTAATAGATAATTTATAATCTGTTAAATTAGAGGTAGGTACCATTAAGCACCCTGTTTACATTATGAAAAACTATAGTACAATATTTGGAATATCTTTTATTCAAGGTTGAATCATTTGGTGGGACGCAATCTATGAACGACTCCATAGGAAGTGATTCTACCTACATCGCAGACTCAGCAATTGACGGCAGAGAAGTGGAACTGGCCTCGAATATCATCAGTAATAATCAATCCAACTTGGAAGTGGAGCACAATACTAATGACAAAGCAGAAGCATCTGATATTAAAAATGAGACGGTTGGTGAATCTCTCCCAGTGCCCGAGGTAAGTAAGCAACAATGTTTCTTGCATAAGAACACTTATATAGATAATCAAGTTCTCATAGCGGAGTAGTTAGCGTTATGATAAGCCATATTTCATGTGAATGGACAAGAAAAGAAAATTTCGTTTTTCCTACAAGTCAAGCTCTCCAAGTCCCACATATTTGAAAATGATATTCATAATCCTTCTATACCATGTTCTTGATGTGTGCCATGCAGAGCAGCTAATTAAACCCTTTATTTTTGTGATGATTTTTTCCTCGTTAACATCTAGATTTTTAATTGTTCTTTACAACACCAAATTAACGTTTAAGGTCGATCAAGAGAGAATCGAGAAAGAAATGCATATAGATGGATGGCAACAAATAAGCAGTGCTGATGAGGTCAGCCTACTGTCTATCATGGCTAATGAAAAAAACAAGGTAATTAATTATAAATCAGATGAAAAATAAACCCATTTAGAATAAAAGGGCAATTCTAGGTCATCACCAGGCCATCCAAACCAACAGCATAGCAATGTTGTATTGGAACCAATGTGATAGAACGTATTTGCTAGACGTATTCAGACTACATTCCTACCTTTGAACGAATACGTCATAGGCAAAAGAATGCTAATAGTCACATCTGTTGCAGCATGGCATACTTTATTTAGGATCCTTATAGACGATGATCTATAATGTAATTTGATTTGTCATGCAGAGCTTATTACACCCCTCATGATATTTTTTCGTATAGACCTATATTTCTAATTGTTCTTCCCAACATCAAACTAAATTTCAAGGTCGAGCAAGAAAGAATCGATAAAGCAATGCCTATAGATGGATGGCAACAAATAAGCAGTGCTGATGAGGTCAGCCAACCGTCTATCATGGCTAATGAAAATAACAAGGTAATTAATTATAAATCAGATGAAAAATAAACCCATTTAGAATAAAAGGGTAGCTCTAGGTCATCACCAGGCCATCCAAGCAACAGGATAGCAATGTTTTATTAGAACCAATGCGATAGAGTTAAGACCCCGTGAGAAATACATCAAAATAGAAAAAATGTGCAGTTGATATTGAAGCTGTATATACAACACTTTATTGTAAAATATGATTTTGTTATTAAAGTATGCCGGAGTAGAGTATATAAAAATATACAATTGTATGGTTATTCTTTTAATTATATTATTCCGATACAAAATCAGTTGTAGTACCACTACTATCAAACTAAAAATAGCATCGTTCCACTGATTTCACCTGTATTGCATGCTCATCTGAATTGCTATGCAGAGTCATTTGGAAAGTTTGATCCACAACATTTTTGCAATAATATCGTACACTTTTAGTTAACATCGTAATTTCTCTTACTAGATGACCTGGTACTACTATTTTTTATCTATATTTTTTCCCATACCTCTATGTTAGCATTGAAATTGTATATTTCCATTATATTCATTTACATTTTACTCACTCAAATGATATCAATAAGAGGATGATTTTACTGTGAGTGAGGATCTGGGATGCAAAGTAGAGGGGGATGTTGGGGGTGTTTACCCCCTCCCATTAATTTAACTTTATAGAAAAGTCGGTCAATTTGTTCCTGGTTCTTTTTAAATTTTCTATTGATAAATAAGAAATAGATATTACGGCATAGAAGAACTTTTGTTGCAATGTCAAACTAGGGTTCCAATCCTGGTACAAACTAAAATTAGTATGTATTAGTTTTGTTTATCCTTTCAGTAGCTACATAAAACAAAGAAAACATGATTAGCCTGAAAAACTTTTTTCGTAAATAATTCGGTCAATTTTTCGAGATTCACCCCCCTAATACTGTTTCTAATTTGCACCACTGGTTAGGATATAATTACTTCTTGTATTTCATTCAGCTTTTTAGCGAAATTCACCACCAAAAGATTGAGGAGAATTATACTGTGGGGATTCTAAGTTATCATCCTTTCGAAACAGAGTCAAACTGTAATACACATTCATCCAAATTCTGTAAAGATGACTTCAATGAGATCGAATTAAATTCTGTGGAGGATACTAATAAGGTATTGTTAGGCAGAAAAATTTTAAAATTCTTCCAATGATAGCTTTTTTATAGATATACATACCGTCTTGATGTTTAGTGATACCAAATTCTATGAACTCATGTTAAAGCCATTGCAATGATCACTGTTGCATGTTTCTGAGAAATATACCTATGCTAAATTTTAATGCATGGATTCTCATGAAACCATGTAGAACAACTAATTTTCGCAAACTCATCGTGCAGAATTCTACCAACAATTCTTCAAATTAGGGTGGGTTGTACAAATGACAGACTTTTCTGCAGAAAAGATAAATGAAAACTATGACGTTGAAAAGATATGGAGAGCAAACAGTGCTCCAGAATGCAAAATTCCACGTCAAATTTAGGCTAAATTCCAATGAAGCTCCTTCTTTGAAATTTAATGTGGGCTATTGTATTAGTGAAATGAAAAATTGTTACTGATTGACTTTTATAGACTAAGATGTTCAATCAAGAGTATCATCCTGGCATAGATGACTTTGGAAATACCAAAAGTCACAACAAGGAAAATATGAGAGATAGTCTTGATTCAATACCTCGTCCCCAAGCTCCTTTTCTCGGTTTCAACATTCTTTTTAAAGATATCGATCTGTCGGATGACCTACCGGATTACAATGTAAGAGCTTTATAGATTTACTGGCTCAGAATCAGGACATTT
Source organism: Haliclystus inabai (assembly GCA_025505365.1). Lineage (NCBI taxonomy): Eukaryota > Metazoa > Cnidaria > Staurozoa > Stauromedusae > Haliclystidae > Haliclystus > Haliclystus inabai. The sequence continues at coordinate 5,661 of JANVCG010046227.1, forward strand.
CTGATTAGACGATACAAAATATTTTAGATGTGAAGATAGATGAATTATAATATCTGGCAAAGATTCACAGCTATTTATATTCTTTTAGATTTCAGCTCTAAAAGATACAACCTTTTCTCCTGTCGCACATCATTGCACCTCCGATGCACCTACTGAGAACAATCGAGCCTCGTTTAGCAGAAAGTGCAACGCAACCTCTTTCAAAACTACAGAAGAAATATTGCATGTGTTCGAGGTATACCATTAAATGTCGAATCCTCAGGCTTGCTCATGTGACATGTGACTATGCTCGTGATACCAATAGCAATGATCTATCAAAATAAAAACATCTAGCACGCATTACAAAATTCCAATATCAACAGACGGGTTAGTCTGAGATTTTACAGTATCGCTTTAATTGCTATAGAACTACATAACTTTTGTTTAATTGAAACTGCGACCCGGGGGATTCTTTGGCCAATTTTAGACGGGAAGGTGCCATTTTACATTTTGCACACTACCCCAAAAATTCCATCAAAATAGAAAAAATATACCCTAAAATTTCATGAAAATCTTGAAAAAGGTATAGCCAACATATGGAAGTCCCTCCGGGAACTGCGACGATAGAATCTGGAATAGATAAAATATCAATTTTAAAGTGAAAAGCTTGTCACTGTATTGTTGAGTGATGCTGTACATGCGAAATGTTTGCATTACAGTATCTGCGACGACAGACTTGCAATTTCTATCTAAAACTAATTAATTTCCATTGTTGGAGTAGCAATAGTGGAGATTCAACTAGGGAAAGAGCTTAATTTCTGGATAAATTTCAGTTATCATAGAAGTAATTGCAAATTGTAAAAATACTATTGAATGATATGCGATGTGCCAACTTATGCTGCCGCTGATACAACAATTGAGATTTCATCTTCAAAATCTCAAAACAAACCTACAACATAAGCCTCTATATAATCAAGGAATTCATTACAGAGGGATTAGTCTGGACGTTTTCAATTTTTCAAATGCCTCAATTACGTTGACAGGATTAGACATGTATTTTCAACATGTGTAACATAAGATGGTTTACGATTGTTTAAAATTAAATAGTTTATTAGAATACCTTGATATTAAGCCTTCAATGCACCATAACAGGGGGAAAAGTTATTCAAACAAAAGTTTCATTTGCATTGATTTCAATTTGTTAGCGGTTTTGTAATGCGGTCACGTTTTCATTTCATTTTCAAATTTATTTTTAATTACCCTTGTAACAAACTGTTATTCCTACGTAAGTCGCGTTAAAGTGAGGATTTTCGAGTAATCCTTCTTTAATGCAATCGCATCTCTTCTTTTGAGTTACCGAATGAAGGCTTACATCAACAACACTTGTTCAAGAATACAGTTAAAATTCAAGTTGGGCCTTGAATTTAAAAGAGTTTTTGTACTGTGTTCTTCTCTAAAATTAACAAATGAAGAGTTAATTCATAGCTTTTGACTAATATTTCTCTTGATCTTTTCGGGTAATCACATCTAACACTATGTATGACTTTGTTTCACTCTTCCTTTTTGCAAAAACAATGAGATTTTTGTAAGGATAATCCACGCGAGAGATCTTTTTGAAAGAGGGGGATAACCCTGCGTCGCCATGACAACTATTGAACATATTCTCCGCCTCTCTTTTGTGCATTGATATTGCGCATGTGCAGTATTTCACTTCTATTCCACGTCTCAAAAGAAACAGAACATGTCCAATGCTGCTGACTAACTGGCAAAAATAGCGCATATTAATATCCCTGAAACGCTATTTGCTGCCAACTTGGACAACAGTTATCAATATATATGTATAATATAATACTTTATCTTCTGTTGGGGCTATAAATAAAGTCATTTTACCACATTTTACGATGGAAAATAAGCAATTTTAAAGCTGCTAGCGGTGTTACTAGTATTCAATTGCTGGTATGCCGTTAAATTGGAATATTATTCACATTTGGAGAAAACCACGGACACCTTGTTTAAAACATTAAGATGTGGGGAAACATCAGTCAACTAGTTAAGAATTCTTTAAACCAAGAAAGTGATGGCGAATCTAACCCCTCAACTCCTGAACGATCGAATACTAGAGATCGAAGAAGAGATAATAACTCCATTTTGGAAGGGTTACAAATCCAATTAGCAGAGGCCGAAGATAGGAATAAATCAATTAATGAAGAGTTTAAGAAAATTCTCAAGAATAAAGAGGTTTGTTAGAACTAACGATTACACAATGAAAGCTTTCTAATTCTTGTGTAGTGAAAGTAGAAATCTATGAATTGAGGCAATCGAGATTTACAGATTTGTAAACAGCTTGAGTCTATTGAATTGGTACAATGTCCACCGCATGCTTTCTGGCATTACAGATGATATAAAAATGCTCACCTTTAAAATCGAGCTTTGTGTACCATTTCCCACTGCTTTCCAACGGAGCATTACGGGGAATGTAGATACTTCACTGTTTATTTATTTTCATTAGACGTATATGCATTGCCCTGTTTACTTGTTTGAAGAGCCGTGGGCACGTTACGTCAAAGTAATTAGGTCAAATCAGTTTTGTGTTGACATGTTATAAAAAAGAAAATTGTATGTTTTAGCACCATGATGTCTGTTGTAAGCATTATGCTGTTTGCAAGATTTTCTGCCAAGGATAGCTAAATAACTGGATTACTGATGCCTGTTTCCAGATTGGACGTCCAGACATGTTATGGTTTGCATTGTATTTGAGCAAATGTATTTGAAATTGATTTCTTGACTTGCTGCATCTTTGTCATACTACTTAGCATAATCTAACCATATCTGCGTTTTATGATGCAAACGTAATTCAAAATGTTAGCCATAATAAATATGCTAAGCTGGCATCAACACTTTCATTGCTGCGCGATTTTTTAAAATGTCAAAAACCAGACACCTATAATCTTTTTATGTTGCAGACCATTTTTGTTACGCATTTATGGTTTTTATTAGTTAAGGAATGCTACCCTCGTAGTAGTCCTATTACAAGACCGCGCAATGAAGGCTATTGTCTGCTAATGATCCGTATTTTCATCAAAATTTTAATGAAAAGGCAGTTGTGGTAGTAAATTATATAAAATGCTGCGATAAAAGAATTTTATCCTTCCAGATTCAAGATCTCATCTGACAATCTAATTTCCTAGTTTGCCTACAGCGAATACACAGCAAAGGCTCATAAACACATTTTTATTGTATTTTTAATTATTTGAGCTGAATGTGAATGCAAGTAGAGACTACAATTCATCTCATTCTGCTACCAGCATCAAAGTTTGTCTGTGCAAATTGGTACAATTTTAAACCTAATTGCAAAGCTCAGGAATCCCAGAAGCAAAATTGAAATTTGTTGCCGTCAAGGACTCTGGTATCTGCTGCTTACAATGTGCTTATTTTTGCTCTCCCTGAATAATGCTAGACTTTGTGTGTATAAATCCTGTCTGCATTTGTAACTATGCTTTTTGTGAGCAACTTGATTTCATTGCTTAAATGCAAAAATATTGATTAGCACGTTTACAAATAGATAAACTATAGAGAAATGAGTCCAGACTCTGCTAATTAAATTAATAAGTCAAAGCCAGTATGAAGCATATGTACATTTCTGTAATATTCGGGTATTTATAATAAGCAGCGCTCCTTTTGCCTACAGCCAAATTAAGCTGCTATCATTCCCTGTCAATTCCAAGTCATCTTGGTCTGTTTGTTACAGCAATATTGCTAATGTCATGTTTGATCTCTTTTAGCGTGAAATTAAACAGCTTCGTTCAGAAAATGAATCATTGTCAATATCGAGGATATCAGACACATCACATGAAATCACAGACAGTGCTGTTGAAAATAATGAAGACAATGGAAATGACACTGTGAGTTTACTGGAATGAATAGATTTTTTGTCATTTTCATTGTATATTACAATGGTGTTAAATTCAAGATGATGATTGTTATTATGCCATAAGTTTAGGTTACTGGGCAATGTGCGTTGTTGCCTACAATAATGATCAGATAACAGAACCATGTATATTGTATGGAAATATAGTTAAACCGTGAATAACTGTTCAGGATTTTTTTTTCTTCGATTGATCCAATCCTGCTTCGAATCATTTATAGCAATTGCTTTTCAATCTTACATAAGACCATATGTTAGAAGTATTACCCCTATCAAATTTACAATTAAATTTATGACATGCATTTTTATTGGAATTTTTAGACTCACAATCGCACCCTCAGTGAAGACCTTGCAAAACTCCAACGAAAGATCGAAGAGTATGAGATTCTAATAAGTCAAAAAGATTCAACGTTACAAACAGCTTTAGCCCAAATGAAAGAAGCAGAAGATCTAAAAGATAAAGTTGAAGAACAGGAGAGGAAAAACACTGAGAAGCTAATGCATGAACTAGCTGGTAGAATCAAAGCGCACGAAACGGTCCAAAGAAAGATGGAAGAGATGAAGCATGTTCTAGAAGAGAAAGATAATGCGGTCAGGAATATGGCTGATCAGGTTCGTCTCATCTTGTGTAATTAATGTCACATAGAAACTCTGTGATTCTGAATTGCTGGCTAACTTTATCATGATATTCATCTTAAAAATACTAGCTCTTTCTGCGAAGCAACATGAATGAGTTACTCACTCTTGTTTTGTCAGTGGGCTGAGAACGGCGAAACATCCTACTCTATAAAAAACAGAACCTCTTAAATGAATAAAATTCATGCCTCATTGCTTGAGCAGATGAAAAAATCAAGCTTGGAATGATCAATTGACACATCCTCACAACACCTCTATGGTTAAAAATATTTGGCAAATTTCCTCAAAATTTGTATCTCTGGAGCATGTTTTTTTCCCCATCAAAATACCATGCCAAATCAGTTGATAGATTCATCGAAATTGTCATGTAACTTGCGGGGATTAGTATTTGCTCTTATTTTGTTAATGATGACTGCTAATCAAACCAAGAAGAGCACACATTATTATTGTATAACAGTTATGACAAAACATATTTTATGACACATCATATAGCACCAGAAATGATATTTTATCAGTAGTTAGAACTCAATTTTCTATCCACACAAGATCTTAAATCATTTTTTAACTGTGCGATTCCTTCTTGGTCAAATCTGATCTTGAAAATACGAATTTGTTTCTCAGTGGGTAGAATGCAAATTTCAAAACAAGTGAGTTTTCACCGGAAAAAGGTGCCAGCGTTATCGTTTTTGCTTCGAAATTTCCATACGCATAGTGTTTTCAAAATAACCTCCACAAATGGTTTTTTAAAGTTAACGGTTGATTCTAGATTATTTTTATTTCTTTTAAAAAGTGAATGAATCATGAAAATAGTATTCAAAGATCAAAATAATTATTTTTTTTGGAATTTCAGAGACCAGTAAGAAAGTGTGCTAATCTAAGGTGCTAACGTGGGTTAGCAAAAACTCTAGTGAAATTTCTCTCAATTCCTCAGATTAGCGCTAAAATCCGGAAAAAAAGCTTTCATTGCCAGTTCCTTCAAATTTACCACGTCGAAAATTAAATAGAAAATTTTTGCAAAGTGATGTTGGATGTGTAAAATTTGTATCTGGATGTCAATTGAAAAATTCAATGCGTCTCTAGAAATTATTAGCAAGGAAAAAACATTGAAAATCGATGAATTTTGTGTAAATTTTGACCAGGAAGTAGTTATGTAGTTAAAAAAGGAAGTAAGATCAAGTATGGATAGAAAATTGAATTCTATCTACTGGAGAAATAACAAAATTGGTGATATATACACTTCGACAAATTTAAATTTCACCTGATCAAGTAATCATACAAACCAATAACAATGTGATCAATTTCTGTGAAATGCTTACTTTTGTTGCTCTTGGAAACCTATTATGCCACATCATCAATATACCTCATCATCAAAATTTTATGCAACATCCTTTTATTGCTTTACCGCTATAGCCCTTGAACCTTCCTTTGCGTCCAGGATCTAAATGTATAATTCCAAATCATAGATATTTAACAATTTCTGAACTTTTCAATAGCTTGCTGCACAAGATGATTTACTAAAATCAAGACAAGATGCTATCAAAAAACTAAAGCGAATTAATGCAGGTTCAGAAGCAACAGAAGATATGATTACAACACTTCAATCTGAAATCTTACGCAAGGATAAAGCATTAACAGATTTGCAAGAACAATTAGACAAAGCTGTAACTGGACAAAAGCTGCTAGAAAGTTCTATTTCAAATAGAGATGAATTGGGTTCAAGTAAAGACAAGGTAGGGGCTACTATTGGGTAGTTGCATTTGATAAATTTATTATGAGTCTTTTTTGTATTCAGTCGATCATATCTAATATTTACTGAATTTTTTTTTACTCGTAATAAATGACAGCGATAAAAACATGGTATGCTAAAGATTTTGCCATTTTTACCAAGTGACATCTTCAGGCATAGAGAATTTGACGTGGAACATGTCATAAAAACTGTTTTAAAATTTAAGCACTTTTGTTAACATTATAATCAAAATATTGTTATGAAATGAAACAAGTACAGTGCTTGTTACCTGTTGGTCTCTTAATCTCTGTCATTTATTGCTGGTAAATCTTTAAATTCAGATTGAGAAAATAATAATAAAAATAATAAAATCTCTATTACTGTTTCATGTCACCTGAGGCCCAAGGCCATTCTGTGATGTTTCTGAAACACAAACAATTCAATAATTGAAACAGTCAGATTTTACCTGTGTTTAGACACCAGATATGAGATTTGAGGTATATTGACCACTGTAGGAGGAGAATTCCATACACAGGTGAAATCCAATAGAAATTGATATTTAGTAACAACACAAAGTAACCATTATAAAGGGTGACTCAACAATACTACAATCTTTATAGAGGGTTCTACTGTCTAAAAGTGAGTTTTTTTCACAGTTTTCCCTTAGTTTCCTGAGACTGCCTTATTCATGAACAGTTACTAGCCATTCAAGATTTAAGGCTGTTAATCAGCACTTAGTCTGATTTGGTTTGCTCATATCATTGTATAACCCTACTACATTCAGATGTTGTCAAAACTTCTAGTAATGTTATCATTTGAATCTTTTTTTTCTTATTACTCATATTAGAGATTTTTTGCAGAAAATGTGAAAAGTAGCACAATAGCTGTTTTTGTTGTTGCATTTTCCACCATAAGAAGCTGTTTTTGAGCAATTTTTACCAAAAAACACTGTTTTACTTGATTTGGATGATATCAACAGGTTCTTGAAATACTATTCTGCAATGTAGAAACAAGTTCATCTTCGAAATGTTAGATTATGTTCTGACGAATCCTAGTCACATATATTTAAGCTAGTGAAGAAGGCTTTTATTATAATATTGTACTTTCCTTTCTAACAGACTATAGAAACACTGTGGGCTGAAATCCATCAAAAAGACGAATTGATAAAAAAGCTTTCAACATCAAAAGACACCCACGTTGAAGATCTGGAGCAGAAATCAGAACAGATGAAGGCTAAAATGATGCAACTGCAAAATGAAGTAAGTAAACTGAAAACCTGCACAATCAACTATTGCTTTTATCAAACATTGTTATTATTGTTAAGTAAGTAATCATTATATACTTCAGATGTACTCAATCATTTTTTTGCTATTATTGCAATAAGCATTTGTGAACTCTGCTCTCAGCAAGAATAGCTACTTGTCTGTAAATAAGGTGCATTTAAAAACACTGATATTAGCATTGTACTTGACCTACATCTCAGTATTAGTTTACCATGAGAATAAATTGTAATTTCTAGTAACTGGTTTTATTCTTAGCGTAGTTGAATAATGTCTTCATTATTTTTTAATATGATAATTTATTTTGAAGCTTCTAATTCAATCATTCAATCATTTAATCTGTAACAGCGGAAATAACAACAACAATCATATTTGCTCCGCTGTCACCCCCATAAATTTTTTACACTTGAATGAGAGAATTTAAAAATAGCAAAAACCATGATTTCGACATAATTTTGCTCAACGAAAAACCATCGCTTCTGATGGAATTATTGAAAATAGGCTCACGAAACACAGACGTTTGAGGATGTTATTAAAGTCGGTTAGAGATTTTTTTAAGATTTAAATTTTTCAATAGCTGATGATGGTAAATATGCATATTTTGTTTTGTTTTCGATTAGGTAGAATAATATTTTTGGCTTTTCAAAACAGTTGAAAACCGTTTCTCTATCTTGGTTAATTATAATATCTTGGTAACACTTTTTATTATGAGGCGCTCATTGAGAGGGTTTGTCTTCTATGATTCTTCTATAATTATTCTCTTATCATAGAATGATGAATTTACTTCAACTATTGATACACTGGAGAGAAAATTAGAACAGTCGAATAATAAATTATTGAAATCATCGGGTGATCTTGGAGAAAGACTGAAATCTGTTGAAGATGAATTAAAAATCAAAAATGAGATGTTAACCAGTAAAGAACAAGCCATTTCAATGATTCATAAAGACTTGGACGAGAAAGCCTCAGAAAATCAAAAGCTTTTGAGAGAAGTGTCCACTTTGAAATCTAATCTTGAAACTGCAAAGTCAGAGCGCGAGGAAAGAGATCAGAAATTCACAAAAGAACATGCTGACAAGGTTGAGCTTAGTTCAAAGCTGGAAAGTTTGTCTGAGGAAAAAGATGATTTATTGAAGCAGCTTGAGCATATTCAACAACAACTATCAGAAAATGTTGCAAGCAATAAAGAAAGCCTTGATACATCCCAGGTAAATTGCGATACCATATTTACTGATGTTATGATATCAAAAACTGGTTTTCACATGCCTTTCTGACTAAAGGCACCTCTTTGATTTGATAAAAATTCATTTTGACTGTTTTGCATCTATTCTAGCACATCTTATGAATGTCGCATTTGAAGTTCTAGAGGGAAAATGTTCTTAATGATTTTATAGATGTAATTAAGCTCTTTTATTCTATTGATCTCCTTCAAAGGCATTCTTGTCTTTTTTGTGGCAAGACATGTAACATATGGAGATACACTGAATAGACAGTTTCATTTCTGAATTCTTTGGCTATTTGCCATGTTTTCTGACGCTGTCAAATAAATATTTCTAGCCAATCAGTATTCATCTTGAGGAGATATTTCACAGTCTCCTTTTTCCCTTACCTTTGTTGATGTAGTTAGACTGTAAAAGCTTCAAGAAGAGATTTTGATAGTGGCTTTGATTCATCAATCTCTATTAAATTACTAATTGCAGAATTACTAACATCGTAACCTGCTATTGCAGGATAACTCCTCACATATTGCTGATGTAAATTTTTCTCTACGTTGAACTCTCTAGGTAAAAAACTTTGCCGTCGTTAGCAATTTCAATTTACATCATAAGTGAAGTCATCATTCCTTGAAAATAGGGATGCACCGGAACGCCATTCCGGCTGAGGCCGAATAACGGAAAATACCGGCGATAGTGGCCGGTATTCGGCCGAAATCCGGCCATTTTTCAGTTTTGTTTACATTTATCGAAATCGCCAAATTTTGTTAGTTTTTGCTGAACCTGAAATAGATTCTTGTTGAGTAATGATTGAGCTTTCACATAAAACTAAATTACTGTTAACGAAATGCCAGCAACAAATCTATTTAGAGCGTTTTCTTGTGTAATTATGCCAACAATTATTTATCGTAGCAAAAAGTCTGATTTTCTCCGCCATGTTTTGAGCTTTTCTAAGAATCTTATCACTGAGTCCAAGCAAATATATACATATTGCATAGTTAAAAGTTCATGTTTCATTGCTCGCGACAATCCTTGTAAGTTTTATTGTCTAAAATTAATGTTTATCTAACCAAAATTCTCCAAAACCTACGAGAAACTACGTGATCGCGGAGCACGTGCTTTCCATTTCATGTGTGAAAAGGCTCACATGGACAAGAGGCAGAGATACAAAATGGCGGTCTTCAAACGAAGGATTTTGTTCATGTTATCGTTTGTCTTTCTTTTTATCGTTTTTGGATTAAGTAATTAAAAGAAATTCTAAGGATAATGTAGGATTGACTAGAAAATATGGCTAATTGATACTCGAGTTGAGTGAATACAAACAATGGCCGAAACTGCCAAATGGCCGGATTTTCTGGAAGGATTTCGGCCATTCCGGCGATTCGGCAAAACTGGCCGAACTGCCGGAATATTCCGCCGAAACGGAATTTCGGTGCATCCCTACTTAAAAAGCATTTTATACATATTTTTATAAATTGACAAAATGCTTTTGCGACTTCTGATTGGTCGAGAGCTAATTTGGAGAAAGCTATACATATTAGTTTTGAGGACATACAGCTTAGCTTGAGTTAGACAGTTTTAGGGTATACATAATAGTAACGGTATACGGATTAGATACTTAAGCAGCGTAGAATTCTTTTTATGTTTGATATGATACATGCTGGATGACATTCTATCAACACTAGCATTGCTGTGAGACACACAGAAAGTTAAAAATGTTGTTGGCCATTTCTTGTGTTTAAATATGCACCGCTTGAGTCAATGGAATGCCATGCAGGCCTCTTACCCATTCCACATCCCATAGATATACTCTACTAGCTCACTGTATACTGTTTTCCCAGTATGTTTTATACCAGAGATTAATCTTTTTCTGCTAACTTATGGTTTGTCTACTATCATATTTGTTGTGCAAATGAGCCTATTTGATCTCTACATTCTGCAACAGCATTTTTTCATTGATTTTCCATGCATCCCCTTTAGGCATTGATAGAAGCAGAGCAACAGGAAAATCAAAATCTCAAAGACCAGCACATTCAACTCAACAGTGTCATAAAAAACCTAGAATCTGAATTGGAACAGAAACAGCTTGATATATCTTCTAAAGACGAGGTTATTTTGCAAAATGATAAAGACTTATCAGAGATTAAGGAAATGCTTGAATCATTGAAGGTTGAGAATGCAAATCTTAAAAGCCATGTTGATGAAAAGACCAGGGAAAAAGATGCGTTAGCTGATGAACTGGACACAACATCAAACGGTCAATTGTCACTTAAATCATCAGTTCTTGAGCTGACAGAAAGACTTGCTGCCACGGAACAAGAGTTATCATCTTCTAATATCAAATGTGCTGAACTTGCTACTCTTAACCAGGAACTTGAACAAACATCTGCTGCTTATATTTCTGAGAGAGATGGTATTTTGCAGAAGCAAATGGAGATGGAACAAGCCCTTGAAGAGTTTGTTCGTGCTACAGAATTGCGCAAAAGGAAAAGTGGACGATCAAGTGCAGAAGGACCTTCACGTGTTCAAACTCCAAGTGATGGTAAGCAGTAGATGAGCTGCATTGACTTACAAATGAAATTCACCAGCATTATAGAAATTCATCAAAAATTTTACACAACTAGGAGCATTTTCTAAACTAACTTATTGTCTTTAAACCGTCCATGTTATTGTGTAGCCTTATACATAGCACATGAGTATCATCAAGATATTATAATTAGAACCAAGATAGTCTAACTAAAAACCTTGATTTTGAAAGTTTTAAGGAGGCTAATACTTTATCTTACCTTTATCAAAATCGACAGAATAAACCATATTTACCATCTTCAAGTCAAGAAGAACATTATTGTATGAACAATTATTTCATAAAACCAATGTAAAGTTATTAATATTCGCACTTTTGACGATGCATTTACTGTAAAATAATCACTTTTGCTATGGGTTGGGGTTCAAGAAGTGGCGAAATGAGTGTTCGAATGTTACTATTTTTAGACCAGTTTTGAAGTTGACCAGGGGGGGGGGGTTACTAGATACTTTGTTTTTATTTTCCGAATTTGTAAAGGACAAAAGAGCCGTTCTATCTGGCCCTATTTTGTTTTTCTGCAAACATCAAAAGCGCTGTAAAGCAACTCATGTTTTCGCGCCGTTTTCCGAACCTCGGTTTTCATCGTGTCAATTCTACCTTGGAAATAAAAACAAAATATCTCCCCCTGATTAGCTTCAAAGCAGGTCTAAAAATAGTAACAATCGAACGCTCATTTCGCCACTTCTTGAACCCCAACCCATAGTAAAGTGATTATTTTACGGTAAATGCATTGTCAAAAGTGTGAATTTTAATAACTTTACATTGGTTTGAGAATTAATTATTTCTGCAATCATGTTCTTCACATTATTTGAATTTTGGTAACATTTTCCGTCTTTTATCTTCTATTCTTGGACAAACATGATTATTTTCTAACTCTATTTTCTATCGCAGAGCATGCTGGTAATTCGTCTACCCCAGGATCACCATCAAAGACACTACTTCTCAATGTTGGAGAGTTGTTATCAAAGAGTGAAGATCACTTGAAAGCAGCCGTTGAATCAAAAACATTTGCAGACATTTTCCGTGTCCTTGAGGAAGAACGTTGTGCAATGGAAGACAAACTTGATGCTGTGATTCAGGTGAGCTTTGATTTTCTATTTTCATCCAATCTGATATTCAATCTTTTCAAATCACACACCACATTCATGGTATAAGAGAGACACAGACACCAATTGTGTCTACAATCAAGTTTGATGAGACCTTGTATATATTAATGATCATTTGTTGGTATACATTATCTACTAGTGCTACATACAAAGAAGTACTGTAATAACAATGGTATAGATGTATGTAATATGGATGTTATTTTCAAATCAGCAAGTAGTGGGAAAACTAATTCCTATCCGTCCAACATTCCTCTGGGACTGCTGTATCTCTTATAATATATCCCTCTACCAAATAGTACGTCTAAAAATTGACGCAAGTCTTATTTGAAATCTTTTACTGGATTTAACAACTAGGGTTGCACCAAACAGCAATATTTTGACTGAAGCCATCATGACTAGCGCATTGTTTCATCGTCCAAAAACTTTATAAATCCACACAGTTGGAATGAAGCAATCATGACCGATCGAAGGCTTGCCGAACCGATCACCAAAGGCATTGCTTAATCCTCCAGAAACTTTAAAATCCACAGGGTTTTGAATGATGCAAGGCAGTTGGAAATACCTTTCAAATAACATTGTTCGAGCTCAAGCATAATGCAGGGTACACATTTTAATCATCATCTGCAAAATGTTTGGCTATTGACTTGCAATGATATGATTTGTATCGTGAAAAAGCCAAACATTGCTTGTTTGAATGTTGTTCAGCAGTCATTGGAATGATCAGCGCAGCGTAAGAACACTGATTAGGCTATTTTCAGTTCTAATTAAACAAAATCTGTTTGTTGGCCAACCCTATTAAAAACGATAGATCACAGGAACAACAGGTACATGTAATGATTCTATTTCAATCGCAACAGCATCTGAGCGAACAATTGATTTGTTTTTTATTTCGTCATGAGTTATATCTGAGTTAGTCTCTGAGAAGTAAGTATATCCTGATCTAGAAAATATCGAAATTGAATCCAATTTAGGCACTTAGCAAATGCTTTTTGCTAGCTCAGCCCATTTCATGTTAAATGAAACATTTGCTATGATTTATGGGATTGCTAGCATTAAGAGGTGAGGAATATTCACACAATTCAATAGAAATTGACATTTGTTAGAGTAAGAACTGGGAATTATAGACCGATGGCTAATCTAGGGGGTTACACTATAAAACGTGGTCCATTGTATTCCTCACTTGACTGTGTCCTGCTTCAGCCTTTCCCAAAAATAATGTGTCTGTATACTGATTACCTTTCAGGAGCGCAACGAGCTTTGTAGACAGTCTTCACAGTTGGATGATCAAATGTTAGTTGAAAGAGAGAAATCAGAACAACTGAATCTACAATTGGAAAACGATAAATCTACAATTGAAAAAATGAAATTATCTGTTGAACAATACGAAGAGCAATTGAGACTTATTAAGTAAGTATAACAGAGCCTATGCTTTTGATAGTTATCCTACACAAATCTATTCTTGTTCCAAGTCTGTTTCAAATCTTTCAGCTTGAATGCCCACTTTTTAGTGAAAATATCGTTCATCAATTTTACAAGATATTGTAAATTATTTTCGCAAGGCGCACTTAATTCCTTGCCTACTGCACTGCCTTCGTTCACTCCATATTTCATTTGTTAAAATATTGAATTTGGACAGGCAAACACAGATAAGTTTAATTTAACTTAAACTTACATTGCAGCCTACTTTCTTACACAAATAAAATTTAAAATAGACAGGTAGGATTTTCTATTCACCACAAGCTAATTTTACTAAAGCTGAACAAATCTGCATCTTCTAAAGATTGTTTGAAGGTTATTTATGATGCTAACTAATTCTTCTGATAAAGAGTTCCATAATGGTATCACACGGCTAGCAGAAGAGCTAGCTACAGCGTTATTGGTAAATGTCTCGGGTATAATTTCTGGGAATGGCCTCTAGTCTTTGTTTAAAAAGGGCAAAAATCTATCGCTTTTCAAATGAACCATACCGTATACATCCTTGTCGTCATACATAGATCGTCATGAATGCAAGGTACGTCTAAAAAAATCACTCATCATCTCCATCTGAGATCCATATAGCCTTCTTTGTATGTCATTACCTTCAACTAGTTATGCATTAACTTAGTAAACTATTACGTTGCAGTGAAACTATGGAGCAAGGGCAAAAAGCGCTGTCAGAAGCTACAAACGAGAAATTTAAACTAGAAGGGCATGTGGCTTCATTACAAGCAACAATGGAAGATAAGGTAGGTTAACAATTTTGATACGTCAGGTTAACAATTTTGTATCTGGTCACAGAATTGATCTTAGGATGCACCGAAGCCTCTCTTTTTCCTATCCATCTCTTTTTCCAGGATCCAAATTAAAATGTTTACAAATTTCAGATGAATATCTGGCCAGATCAGATCAAGTTAAAAACATTTCTTTAATTTTTCCAACATTGGCTGTATATATTATGATGTAGAGCATTATTTTTTATACCCAGGGATGTTAAAGTTACTTTTTCAAAGTAACTAGTTACCGTTACCCTTAGTTTTGCAAAGTAGTAACTAGTTACTTCCAGAAGTTACTTTCGAAAACAAGTAACGGTTACAAGTTACAAGTTACTTTGTACTTGAAA
>JANVCG010046338.1:0-20686 GCA_025505365.1 Haliclystus inabai
TCGTTCGTTTTATGATACGTCACAACTCGTGAATAAAATCCGTACGACGCGATTCCCATGAAGTATTCTATATTTATCGAATGGCTTTTTTTACAATCAAGGAAATCAATCTTTTCCTGAATACCATGGTTTCATATCAAATCACAGAAGGCATTAGATTTCTTTGCACTTTATACGTAACAAATGAAAACCTCCATTTGAGGTTATTCCTATTTAGCGTTCCCGTGTAATATACATGAGAAATCTACAAATTGTTATATAATCAGCTACTTGAGCCATAGCATATAACTCGACAGACTCTCGGGAATCATTACTGACTAATTACTAACGTGTCTCTAAACTTATATATCTCCATCAGCTACACTGTGTATCGTCATCTTTGTAAGTCATGCAAAAGTGTTCAGTAACAGCTTAATTTATGCTAGTATTTATCAGATTTCAAGAAGGTGGAATTGCTTTAAGCAGGACAGGTAGCAGGACAGGTAGACAAAATCGATGCTTTCGAAATTATTTCATTGATCGAATAATAGTAATAGTTTTCTATTCCCGGCTCAACTAAAAATAATTTTTCATCTTGGAAATGGGATATTTGACGTCGAATGTGCAACTTTTGCCTTCTTTGCTTTGATTATACCCGGTTGTGATTCGTCAAAAACGTAAAATGGAGTTACTTAGGAAAACAGGCCTGGATTCCATATTTTAAAACTTCATATTTCATTAGTCTTTGCTGGCTATAACTTTGCATTAAAATTTTTGACTCATCAAATAGTCTTATTTTCCCATATATTTCCTTTCTCGGTAGATTTTTTTCGTCGATAAATATAAATACAGTAAGTGCGATCATAAAATGTTTCTTTTAGCAGTATACCAATCAATAAAATATTGTTACAAAGTCATATCTTATATTGTAATACTGCATGACTTGTCAATTCTTGTTAGTCTAATGCTACCATAGCTCATATCATTCTTCATTACGTGATAATCTACTGAATCAACCATTGTGCACAATAACTAGATATAATGCAGTGACTATTCCAATTGATTAACTGGTAAAGTTTGATAGGATATGTAATTTTTGAGATCAGTTGGTATGCGATTTTTCTATGTAGTTTTATCTCAAAATTCGTTCCTATTCATAGCATTTCATTTGCCAGGATTTCAATACATGTCGAACCATCATTATCAAATTCCCATTCATCATAATAATCCTCATCATTCCATACTTGATAGCTTCTTCCATTATGGAAACTAAAGTATGCATCTGTCCAAATGTAACTTGCTGCACTTCCATCAGCATTTGCACTGAAATTGCTTGTGGGAATAATAACGCTGCCTTTTTTACCATGAGAAACAATTAGATTAACATTTTGGTATTTATTGGAGCAGCCAAATGGCCATTTCTCTGCAAACCACATGCAGTTAAATAAATCATGTTTGTGAACAAATTTCAATTTGTAAGCACCAGATTTCAATTGCCAAACAAATATTCCAGGTCCTTCATCCTTGCTTGCGATACAAACCGTACCATCAGTTGCCTTTGATTCTATGAAATCAGAATACATTAAAAAGATAACAAGAGGAGGCTCTAGTCACCAAAACTGAATCGGGAGGGGAAGGAATTATAAAGTGAACATAACTTTTACGTCGAAAATAACTGTGTGTGATTTTTATTAAATAATGTTTTCAATTTTATGAAGTTTGATCAAAGAGCTTTTCTATTCTCATAAGCATGCGCTCATTTATATAAAATTGAATAATTGAAGTATTAAGAGGGTTGTTTTATTATCTATTTTTACTTTAGGAAGCATTACTTCAAATTACGATTCTATTTCAAAAATGAAACAAAAATGTTTACGCACCATGGCCTTGGAAGTTTGTGTTTCCTTTTACTTGAAGCTAAAATATTAAACATAAAGACACATAAAATACAATAACTGATTCGAATAATATCGGATGTTTATCTTGGTTATCAAGAAGCAAATATCGAGCAGCTTCATCAGCTTATATGCTATTTATGTATATATGACGGCTAACAGCCAGAAACAAGTACTTGTCTTCTGCTATATATATTTATTTTATATACATTTATTTATATATATATATATGTATTTACATGCTAAAGATCCGGACAGTTTTTTGATGTGTTACTTTCATACCCAAAGCAAAAACATCTAATGGAGTAAGCTCTGAAACAAAATTGTCCTGCCCTATATGGAGAGTTTTATATATTATATTTCAAGGAATTTGTGCTACTTGCAACTTGCATTTTGAAAGAAAACTTGCATTTTCTAAGAGTTTTCTAGAACAAATGTATGCATTAGCCTGCAGTGCATCTTCCAATGCACTAACATCTATCTTTGAGATTCTGTTGTTGTACAGCATTCAATAGTTGATTCAAACGTATGCGTATGCATTCCACGTCATTCAAGATCAATCTATTGTAACGTGATGCTTCAATCTTTCTGAAGTAGCCTGCAGTACCATTATATTTATAGGCATGTATATAGATCTTTCATTTCTTCATCGAATCAATAAATTTATAAGGTGAAATTTCAAGTAGTTGGAACCTTCATGAGAGGAATAGCTTTGTAAAATACTTCAGAGTTAATTCAGAGATGTATGCTAGCTACTATTTCATGAAGTGATTTGATTTTTGAAAAGCAATATTAACTCTACTGACATATCATTGAAAGGTGACATTACAGGTAAGGCTACAGATAAATCTCAAAATAACTCCTTTCACAAGTTCAGTATCAGCAAATTTGTACATCTTAATCAAGATTGAATGCATGCTCTGGATTAAGCTTCCCGCATGTAAACCCGGAAAAAATTGTACAGTTGTCTAATTTTCGTATCAAAACAGCCGTACATTTCGAAATTCCGCTTATCGAAAACCAGACAAACTGATCAACACTGACCAAGCTATCGACAATCTTGTAAGAGAAACTAAGATTAGCAATAATTCAACTTCAAGGTTTGCTACTATTGTAAATAAACGGTAACGATTAATCCTAGCGAGGTGATGACAACTAATTTTATCTTTTAAATTGCTTGAAAAAATCAGGTCAGTTGAGACTAACTGGCAAATAAATAAGCGGAAAACATGTTGAAAGTTTTTTAGTTACTGTAGAATCTTATGAGCTATATAGATTAATCATATAGCATTATTTTATCTGTCCATGTTTCTGATTGCACCACTCGTTGCTCTTCTTAAAAAATAGAGTCTAGATACTCAACATTTTTATTAGGGAGAAAAACAAAATATTTTTTGACTAGAGAGTTTCATTGCTTTGATATATTCCCTAATTTTATATTAAAATTCTTGAACACATGTATGTCGCTCGGTCTGTAAAAAATCCATTAGATAAACACAGTTACTTGTACATCAGATCAATTGGATTACAAATGACCTTTCCTCTTGTTGATATACGTAATGAGAGAAGATGTTACTGTGGTGCTAAGCAAATATTCTGCATGATCGAGTAAAGTTTGATTTTGAATCCTTTGAAACAGTTTCAGTTAATAAAACGAATAAAGTGCATACGGAACTATTTCTATGAAATAATCTCTACGTATATCACATAGAAAATGCATTATAAAGCCATACTGCTCAAAATATGCTAGTGGATAGAGGAACCTGCGAATATGAATGTCAGGAAGAGAAAATAGCATGATTGTCTATATAAATTATAATATTTACGTACGATTTTCGTCGAAAAATAACCATTCTTTCCAGTTAGTGTTTGAGGTGATAAGTGATGGTCTCCGAGAAAACAATGTGGTCTTGTACCCTTTTCGTTTCCATCATATTGATAAAAAGTTGTGTATGACTTCCTTAGACAAACCATGGCGCAAGAAGCTGTTGAAGGGTTGGGTATAACTTCGATGGGTTGACTTGCTGGAGAAGCTATTCCAGGATTAATATTCAACACTGCGATCCAATGTCTTCGGAGTTCTGATCCTTCATTGATAAGAAAGACATTCAAGAAGTATACAAACGCAATCTCGAGAACAATATTTACGATTTTCATCTTGCTAAATTGAGAACCAGAAGACGTCTCATTTGAAAATATGTAGACTGATTTATATTTTATCAGAATTGAAGATTTTAATTATTTATCACTGCATGATTTTAGACTGTGAGTGAGATCTTCTTCACGTAATAATATTTATAGAAGATTGACAAATCTTCTCCAGATCTGAAAACACATGTAGGAAATATGATAAAACACCCTCTGAGGAATTTCTCGTCGAAACTATAATTCTAGATGCTATTCGTTTTATTGAACATTGGTCTCTGTATAATGCAAAATTGGAGGCTACTGCTTTCTTTCCCTTATCTCTGACGTCATATAAAATCCATGCGTTATACATAAAATTCGTATAGATTGTTTTTATGCTTAAAACCATACTAATATTTCGTTGAAAATGACAAAAATTGCTCGGGGATGATATGAAGTGTAGCTTTGAATTTTCGCAAGCTGATATTTACTCTTTTCTTGATTTGACTTTTTATATATTCCAACAACTTATAGTAAGATCTCTACATTTTTAATGGGCTAATTTACTTGTGAAATAAATAAATTGTTTTCCTACTAAAATTGTGTCTTATTTGCTTTCCATATCTTCTCACTCTTGGTTTGGGTCAAGACTTATGTTTTCTGAACATCCTTAAAATATCATATGGTGGTGTTTCTCAATGGAGAAAGCACAGTTCCAACTGTTGGTAAGAACAATGAGACATCCGAAATCAATGTCATAAGCAGCTTGAGTTATGTTCTGAAACTCGAGAGAGGTGTTATAAGCATGTACGAGAAGCAGGTGCTGTGTAGATAGCTCAAGTACTAGACAGCTAAAATGTTTTACAAATTCTTGCAAAAAGCTTTTTAGATAGAGCTCGCTCCGTTGTCATATTTGTTCAAAAGAGCCGATAGATAGTCGCCCTTTCTAATACAATCACAACCAAAGAAATGTAGTTTAAACATGAGCTCAGATATGCAATGGAACCTGTTATGGTTGCTTGGCAATGCAATGCTTGTCATGAAAGCAATTTTTTCTCTGTTGGCTACGTCTGAGATATTCTATCACAGAAATTACAGTACAGCTGCAACAAAACATATAGGGGTATATACAGGGTGTTCAGATAGTGTAAATAGTGTAGTCTAATGTAATAATGCTTTGCATATTTCAGTCTTTTTCACATGTAGAAAGAAGCGATACCCAATTGAGCTAAGAATTAATTTTTGTTGGAATTTATCCAATCTTAATAAAGCACTTCGATTGAAATGAAGTGTATGTTTCGACTATGGGCTATGACACAGAAGGATATGACTAAATTTCTACCCTTACTTTTCTGTAACATTGAGCATATTACGACACCTCTCAAATATTAGCCGAAACATTAAATTATGATTTCTCAAATTTTGATCCTGGTAAGTAACGAGACATTTTCACAAAAGAGAATTTTGTCGTTAATTATATCGTACAACACTACTCTTCAGCTATATACGTGAAAAATGCGACGAAAATCTATTCAATTTTGTGTTAGGAAATTTCCCGCTCATTTAGAAATATTTCCGGCTATTCTGGGTGTTCCTTAAATTATTAGATATATAAATTAAGAGCTATAGTAGTAAAAAGACGGTAAAATAACTCAAATGTTTAAAGAATATGCATACAAACATGGCAAATGTGTGAATACCAAATATGATAAGCCCAAATTGAAAACCGAGAACTAGCATCTAACTGTCTTCATTGGTTCCAGAATTATATTACGAGCAGTTAGTGTGGTAATCAGAATAATCAAGGACTTGATGTTGGCCACAATCCCATTGTTGTGTTGATTACTTGAAAGTGATCTGCAGTCATTCCTGAAGCATTGCTGATTAATTCATTGATATTAAATTTGTTTATTGGTTTCTGAAAAGATTTCATTCGGAATGTTTCTAAACGATGACTTGAAATGGAGAAATATTGACAGGAATAAAATCACTGTAACAGCAAGTGGCTATTTCTTGACATAACACATGCATGAATAATAGTTCAACTTTCCATGTCCTAGAAATTTGAAATTGTGTTCAGTCAAATCTAATTATTTGAACATATTTCCAACTTGATAAATAATAACAACAAAATAATAAATCAGTAATTCTATTTTTCTTTTCAGTTTAAGTTGTGTTGTTGTTTTTCAATCTCGATGATTAAGTAGCATATTTTTGCCAATAGAGTCTGCTTGATGTAGTCACCAGACATGATCCTTTTCCGCGTTTTCGCGGATTTCCGCGGAAATAAAATTTTTCAAATCGAAAAAGTTTTATGTTTGATGTAATAAATAGTAAATAACGAGCTTCTCAGAATTAAAATGCTTCTCAAGTGCAAGTTGAGACCGAGCAGCGTTCATGTTGCGAACTCGCTGGCTGGTTTTTGCCATAATCCACACGACCCCCATGAGCGTGGACTTGAGGTTCGACTTTCAGCCTCCTATTCACGACAGAAAAATCTCATTGTTGAGTTTTCGCGGGAAGAAAAACATGGCGTCTGAACTTGTTGTTCAGCGCGATGATACTGTACAACTTGACAACGGGATTAAAAATCGTTGGAACTGGTCATGGTTGGAAAGAAAAGTTAATTTCAATGTAAAAGAAATTCTTCCATCTGCTACTTGGAAGGGATCACCAAATCAATCATGTAACTTAGGAGAATTTATAAGAAAGGTATGCAATGGCTTGGACAACCCTGCCTGCCTGAAGCTTATGTAGCCTACTGTATATAAATTTAAAGCATTTTGGTTAATCTATCTTAACTTTATTTTAAAAAACTCTGAAACTCTCTTATTATTTATATTGAATTTCTTTTATCAATAAATATGATTTAATGCCTCTTTATGAATGTAAATTCTTCTCTGTTTCTTAAACTTCCTAGAGGCAAATAAGGCCTACATGTTTATTCATTTCTTTGAAACTATGAAGAAAGTTGGTATTCACTCTCTTGTATCTAGATTGACCACTTTCTGCTTTTCTTAATTTGTATCGAATTTTATATGAATAAATTATAAAGGCTTATTGTTGATTTGCTAAATTTTATGTCAGTTGCAAGGAAAGCATGGTCTCTTGTGGATTACTCGAACTATGTGCTAGAAGATTGTCTTGTTCATTTTTACAATCCATTTGTTGGTCTTGACGAATGTTTGCTTCATTTTTCTCAAAATTGCGAATCACTTTCTGTCATGTTTGTGTTGCTTTTTATCCGCTGGTCACGCATTTTATCTACAATAATTGATTCCATAAATTTCTGAGTAATAAAAGCCGCAATTCAAAAGGTATGAATATAATATTTTTACTGCCATTTCCCAATCCATCAGATCAAAGAACCTGGAAAAGCGTTATGTTGGTTGTGTAATAAAATCATTAACTATGCTTCTCGTGGAGTAATTGCTATGACGGGTAGGTGTGCAAGTTATTCTTGATCACAAAAGTTATTGCTTCACGGGTAACTGTTTCCTCTATTTGAATCACCTACAGATCATGTTGTTACAAAGGTTCATGTTGAGAATTATATACTCAAGTTAACAAACTTCAGTCTACCTGGCTCTTCAATGTCTCCAAATCATCAAGCTTATGGTCTACATCCAATGTATGCATCCCATGCCATTCATGATCAGTCTCTACCTACTAGTTCTAATGTCCCTCTTTGTGATCGTGTGAGTAACATGGAAGGCATGGTATTGGCATTTATAGCAGAGCACAGTCTCCCATTTTCCATGGCAGAAAAAATTGTTGATTTAGCTAGCGAAATGTCTACAGATTCCAAGGCTCTTTCTCGAATCAAACTTGCCAGAACGACTAGTTCTTACAAAATGAGATATGGTATATCAGCAGCTTTTAATCAAGAACTATGTAAAAAACTGCAAGCCGGATTTTTTTCTTTGAATATTGATGAGGCAACAAGCTCTAATTTGCATAAAATATTGACCATCCTAGTATCGTACTATTGTGCAGAAAGGAATGAAATTATTGTAGAACATCTAGATTCTGTTAATGTGCCTACTGTAACTTCAGAATCCGTCTTTAATCAACTTGCAAGTACATTTCAATCCAAAAACTTATCTTGGTCAAATGTTATGGCAATGTTGATGGATTCATGTGCTGTAATGAGAGGGTCAAAGAACGGGGTGGAAGTTCGAATTAGACAAAAACTTGCACCCAACCTGCTCGACATAGACGGAGACTCATGTCATCATGTACACAATGCAACCAAGAAGTTTGTAAAACCATTCGACCAATATTTGGAAGAGCTCTTTCGAGATTTGTACAACGATTTGAAATATTCCGAAGACATGCTGGTAATTTATCAAAACATATGCTTGCTACTTGGTTTGTCATACCGCCGTCCTGAAATGTATGTTCCAACTAGATGGCTTACTGTGTATGATGTGGCAGTGAGTACTTCATATTCATTCCATGCATATTTGGTCTTCTACTTTGGATTTTGCCTACAGATGATCAAATATTGTATAGTGCCCGTTTAACTGCTATATACAAATCACGCAATGTATCAGAAGCGTCACAACAAGAAATTGAATTACTTCACGGGGCTTTGAAAAGTAAAAAAATGACAGATGAAGGAAAAAATAGAAAAGAAAGAATTTTTAAAAAGCTGTTTTACAGTAGAAAGAAGACGCGATTGAGTTTGAGTTTGTACTCATCCGCATTGCAAAGTATGAAAATTTATGTTAAAACTTTCCAACAGGAAGAGCCTGCGATTTTCAGACTTCATGATGAACAAGTAAAAGTCTTCAAAGAATTTCTTGTCAATTTTTTGAAGCCAGAAATCATTACGAAGAATTCCAGCATCAAGAAGCTAAAAAAAATTAATCTTGCCTTACCTATAAACCATTTGCCCAATAGTTCTGTGTTTGTTGGAGTAGTTGGAGGTAAAATACTAAAAAAATGCAAGAAGAATGATGCTATTGTGTCGGATTTTATGGAAAAAACCATCACTGCTTATTCAACATGTGCTGAATATCTTTTGAAAAAATTGCCTCTGGAAAATGATTTTTTGAAGACAGTTTCTGCTATTGATCCTATAGCAATCCAATCAAAACACGCTGTTGTGTTGAATTCATTATTACATCTTCCAGATTTAGTGCACAATGTGCTATCTGATGAAGAAGAAGCGAGCTACACTGTAGAGGCACGGAGAATAATGGTAGACAGTGCACTTCCTCAAGCCATTGATTTTGAGGGAAAGAGAACCAGAGCTGACAAATGGTGGGGCAATGTTAGCAAAACATACCCGAGTTTAAGTAAGATGAGTCTGGCACTATTGACAATTTTTCATGGACCAAGGGTAGAAAGCAGCTTTAGTGTCATGTCTGATGTTATTGACAAGAAATCAGGACGTATGAATGTAGAAACTTACTCTGCCATTCAAAATGTCAAGTATCATTTGAACGCTACATCCACAGCATCGTCATCCTCCAAGGCCATTGAGATGTTCAAAAGAACTGACAAGCTTACGTCTCCAGTTTTAATGAATGTTGTAAGATCAATAAGAACCTCAAAAAATTCTTATGAATCTAATAGAAAAGCCAATCTTGCCATGGATAAAGCAAAAAAAAGAAAGCTCGATTTAGCACCTCAACCCACCATCACCCGTAAAAGAATGCAACTAATGTCTGCAGAGGAAGAGCAAAGTGCCAGAAATTTACAGCCAGAAAATTCATCAAACTCAACCATTGTTGTGGAGTCCCCTGTTTTTCATACTGAACTGCAGTCTTTGAGTCAAACTACAGCTAAAAAAAGTAAAGTTCAATCTAGCTTGAACCATTTTTTCAAAAATAAATAGATAACTTGTTTTTTAACTATTAAATACATGTACACAAAGTTCTAATTTTATTTCTGTTGTAGTTTAATGAGAATTTATTCACACACTCTTTAATATAACTATGGTTAAAATTTAAAGTAATAAACTGTTTCATATAAATCAGCTAATACTATTGCAATTGTCTTGCTGTTTCGCAGTGTGTTAGCTTATTCCTTTTTCGAATGTTGTGTTCAGTCTAGGACAAGCAATTTTCAGTAATAAATTCCGTAGTGCCACTGCCACCTAAGGTTAACATGCTAATTCAATCATAATAATACAATGTTGTACGTATGCCAATACCCCCAATGTATTGGTAATACTAGACCAGTGTACACCTATAATCAAGCAATTTTTTCTCAAACGACCAATTAGAAGCAGATTCAGATATGATATTTAAGTGAGAACTGTGATGCACAAATTTTAGAAGTCACCCTATATCAATTGGGAATAACTGTACCTAGTAGCAATTTTGTCACACCCTAATACCAAATTTAGGTGTGTCACATAGTCAAAGCCACGCCCTTTCAGCTGAAATATTTTTTCTTGGGATCATGTCTGGTAGTCACTTAATCAAAGAGATGTTCGAATAAGCTAACTATATGATTTTATCGCTTAGAAGTTACAGTTATGAGCTTATAATTCTAATTGAAAATCTATCTCTTTTTAATTCAGTTCAGTTAATTTCACTCACATAATATTCCCACATGCCTTACTCTGCATGCATGTGAATGTCAACCAAAAATCTGACATAGGTATTCAATTAGTTTTGTAGTTGTTATGCCAACGAAGTACCTTTTTATTGAGGGCTGAATTTGACTAAACAATTCACACGAATGAAATCGTATAACGAATAACTCAAAAGCATTCATGACGATTATTTGCCAACAACCTTCATCAACCTCCACTAAGTAATACCAAACTTGTTTCCTACAACTTTGTATCATACTTTGCGTACACAGTTGAATATCATTATTTCCATAACGTTAATCATTGTCGAAATCGATGTAAGACAATCGAAGGCAGAATATAGTACAAACATCTAATTTGAAGCAATTTAGAAAGGAAATTCAATTTTTTCAATGTGATAAAAAGTAGCCAAGTCATCAACTTGTACGTGATGCGCAGCTGAGTATTAAAATAAC
This sequence comes from Haliclystus inabai, assembly GCA_025505365.1. NCBI lineage: Eukaryota > Metazoa > Cnidaria > Staurozoa > Stauromedusae > Haliclystidae > Haliclystus > Haliclystus inabai. The sequence continues at coordinate 11,007 of JANVCG010046338.1, forward strand.
GATCACGTAGAGCGGAACATCCTCATAGGCTAGGCACAGTTCTTCTAGCATCGATGATATCACGCCCAAAACAAGCTATTGAAATCGAGGTCGATCCTAACCCATCTATACCATTACTCTGCTATAGCCGGCTGTTAATCCAGCACTTTATAAAGTGAGCTGTTTATGAAGATACATTTCAAAATACTTTCGGAGTGTTTACAGTAGGAACTACCTTCACAGAAAGGGGACATTTTTTGCCGTTTTTTAGTGTTCCGAGAACAAATAATTTAGTGCATTTAAAGTTGAAAGAATATTCCTTTGAACGCATATTTGACTTAAACCTATGCTCAAAACTTTCTTCTGGTCGCGCGATACCAGTCGCGTTGCGTATGTAATGTGAATTTATTGTTAGCTGTGTGCACTTCAAAACATCCAGAGAACAAATTCAAATTAATGTTATGTTGAAATCAACATAATACAAGCTTAGTTGCTAAACGATTGTATTCAAAACTTCAAATCTATGAAGTGTTTGCAGATAAAATTACAAAATTATTCCAGTTTTTATCTTATCATGTTTTTTAGCGCTTTTACGATTAGTTTCAAGTGTGCATACAACTATTCAGGCACATTCTTAAACAAAAAGTATAGCTTTTGGCACTTATATTAGGAAACGAAGATTCTACTAAATCAAATTACAATCAAAATAAAATTCGTTTCCATCGAAACAACCTAAAATTGAAACATGATGTCAATCAATATGTATTCCAAGTATTGAAAAGATTTCATTGAAAATTATTATTTCAATTCATAGAACGAGCCTCTTTCGTAAACTAGGTTGACTTTGTCAATTTTGAGGAGAATTGAGCTTTTCTAAGATTTCAATTTTTTAAATTTATGGCAATGTCTCGATTCCAATCAGTAGAAGCGACTCCCAACATCAACTTAATTACAATACAGGAAAGTGTTACTGGTATTATAGATATGCTTTGTTAGATGTAAATCTTTTGGAAGTATACTCAGGAAATGCAAGACAGGGGGTAATCAGTATCCTAGGTAAACAGGTATAGCTGAGAAAAGTATTTCTCAAATACTGTTTCATCAAATCTTGAAAGATCATGTTATATAGTGAAAGCTATGTTTTCTCAACATGAGATATTAAATTATTCAATTGGCTAGAAAATCATAACGATTCAGAAGTAGGAGAGCCATAGGTATAAAGGTATTGGCAAGCACTTTCATTGAAGCAAAATAAATTAACCATTATAATACAGGGTGAGTTATATTATTATTATGCATGCGTATTTAATTGGAATCACTTATGTCAGTTTCAAAGTAAATGAGATTGTGAATAAAAAGTGAGTGAAGATAATAAATCAGCATGTGCTTTCAAAAACATCAGCAGATGTCTTAATTTTCTCTTTTGATGAGTTCTTTTTCATGGCCTTTTCCTTGTTACCAGCATTTCCACACATGTTTCACCGTAGTTATCAAGATCCAACCAATTGTAGTAATCTTCTTTGTACCATATTTTATACTTTCTACCCTTGTAGAAGCGATAGAATTCATCTGTCCAAATGTAACTCGCAGAACCGCCATGTGCATTTGCTTTGAACTTGTCTTTTGGAATAAGAACGCTGCCTTTTCCACCATATGTAATCAATTGAGTGTTTGTTTCTCCACTATTGTAGCATCCAAATGGCCACCTGATTGCGAGCCAAATGCAGCCAATTCCTCCATTCTTATGCACAAGTTTCAATTTGTAATCTCCAGAGCTCATTTTCCAGACAAATCTTCCAGGGTTCTCGTACATACCTCTTACGCAAACCGTTTGGTCAAGCGCTTGCAATTCTAAAAAAGTACATAGGAGTAGATTAAGAGAACAAGTGTTAAGACATTATAGAAAATATGTCACAAAAGAGTCACCAAATGTATATTAATTGGTTGGAGATCTTCAAAATTACATTAGGAGCTACTTCTATTCGCAAAGTCCAAAACGAGATATGCATATACTCTTCCAAATTCGAATTCAAAGGGGAGATTACTCAAGCAGAGGTATTAAAGAATAAGATTTCATCTAAGAATAATTAAAATAAATTGCATTATAAGCACTGTCCCCATATTTGCTAAATATAAAATTATTTCTATGGAAGTAAAATTTTTGAATGTGTATTGATTTCTACTTGTATGTCGGAGAGAGATTAAATAAAAGAACAAACATTATACTCAACATTCTCATGCTGTATCATACAGTATAATAGCGCATGTCCCTCTTTGCACTTTTATATATTGTCTAGTTACCATTTTCTATGTAGGTTGTTTTCCCTTTGGCTCGAATCTAAAGACAAGGAATTCACAGAAAATTGATCTTTGAGGCAAGCAAAATGCAACTTTATGAAATCATTATTAAATAATACTAGCAATAGGTGACCTCCCTCACTGGTATGGTATTGGCCGTAAAATTCTAAATCTTAACATATACCTGGATAACAGAAATCACAAAATCGAATGACTGTTCAAATTGAATCTATGTATCTCTAAAAATATTACATTTTTGAATGAACACTAATCATAAAACATTCCGTCAAGCTTGTAAACAATTTTTACATAGGAAATTGCACAATCTTGATATGAGCCGTTTGGTGATTGAATTTATATTGACTATTTAATACACATCGCTGGCATACAACAAAGAATGATTCGGGTATGAAAGAAGTCTGAGGATTTGATTAAACAGCTAAACTATCTTGTGAAGAATAAATGTGGAGCATTTTCGATGTTAATTGATTTCGTAATGCACTTAAAGTGCACCTGACACCAAAATTTTTTATTCAAGATTCAGGTAGCTTAGGCTAAATAATGAAGCTTGGCAAAAACAATTCTTCGATTTGGATTCGTATAAACTGAGATATTTAATGTTGAATGTACTACTTTAGCGTTCTCTCAATTTTAATTTGGTCGGGACTCGTCCGAAAACGACAAGAGGGCTTACTATAGAAAAGACAGCAAGTCGAGACTTCAAAAATTCATATCTCATCACTCGCGCAAGAAAACAAGTCTGACTTACAAGTGAGTCATGAACACCTTTTTGACTAAAAATAGTCAAGATTTTTTTCGAAATGTGCTTTTCCGAGTCTTTTATTTGAAGCTTTTTTACGTTTTTCTGCAAAACACCTTGCCAACGCCTGTTATTAATTGAGCTGAATTGTCACATGAGATAGGGGATTAGCTTTTGTTCTTACTTTGCCGCTAAAGACCACAAAGTAAGCAGAGTAAGAACAAACGCATAAATAATGTAAAGGGAGTTAGTTTACAATCAATTGTGAAGCCAACGAAGATTTTCGGTGAGAATAACATGGATTGTTGGAATCGCAGACTGACCGTTTCTAGTGACTGTCCATTATATTGCTTGAAACCCAATGACCCGATTAGAGCGCTTCTAAGATTGCCTGTTATTAATGTGGAGAAATTGATTTACTCGGAATATCAGTCTGCATCATCGAGGCTCTGACATTGTGGATATTTGACTCGTGGAAAATAAATAAAAGTGTGCGTTTTGGTTTTATTCTGATTCATCCATATGACTTGAAAATAACTTAATACGACAAAAAATGGAATGTGAAGTGTGTTAAAAATGAACTCATACTGCACAGATAGAACACAAAAAGTTTCGGAATTATTGATTTCTGCATGATTTTTGTCAGGTTATTAAGAAGTGATTATTAGCTCACACACATGTGAAGTATTAATTTGCATTCTGTCTACAATGCCGGTTCAAATTCAAAACGTCTAACGCACTGAAGCATGGCAACAGCAAGGTGGCTTATAGCCTGCGCGCCGACCTAAACCGTTTCTTCCTTACGACAGTACAAGGAAACGATGTAGATATGCGTGCAGGCCTGCCACGTAAGGCCGAACCTGCAAAGTAAACTTGTGTAAACATATTTTCTTTCAATATGAAATCAAGCAGAAGACCAATTTGGGTTAACAAAGCCCATTAGGTACGAAAACCAATAATAAGCTACCGAAGGATTAGCTATTTGATGCTTTTGCTTTTAAATTGCTGGTGAAAATCGTGAAAAGCCCTATTTCGTTTTGCTAGAAATGCCGAAATCTAATTTGCGGGTCAAAGCATCCCAATATGAATGAGGACATCATTATTTAGGGTGTCTGCTAATGATTCCTAGCTTTGCAATCAACTGGTTACTCGTAATTTGATTTAGATTAATATAAATTATATTTTATGGTGAAGTAACATAATACATTGCATCACAACTCAGAGTAAATAGTCTTGAACATCTTTCGTGCTTACTCCCATGCCAACTCACGTAGAAATGTGATGAAGAAATCGGTGTTATTAAGGCTTACACCGAAAATCTAGAGAAAGACAACCTTGAAAAAGATTTTATAGTGTAATCAAATTCCTATCATTTTAATGGATAGCTTTGTGGGCTGGATGTATCATGTCATCTATTTAATTTTTGATAGACGAAATCTACTTATGATTAAGATACCATCAATTGTATGATACGAAATAAATCCTTTCGCTTTTTAGAAACGATTTCCCTGCTACATGTGGTTTGAATCCAGCATAGTTGAATACGGTTTGTCGTTAAGCATCTGTTGCTAAGGGGACAAACACTAATGTAGTAGCCACTGCAGATTGGGATTCAATATATGGCCATGCATACGTATAAAAAGGATTCACTTGATTCGCTAACATCACTTTCGGAAATAAAAAAAAAGTTCAGACTCCCATAGCAGAAGAAAATACACCTTACAATAAATATCTAAAAAAGTAAGAAAGTATGTAGACAAAAGGCAGAAATTTAAGTACAGGATGGTAAAATACCATCATCGTCTACAACAAACAAGAAAATTATATACGATTGGATCAAGTCAGGTTACTCAACGATATGATAGGGTCAGAAGAGATATAGCAAACAAAAAAGTGGTGGAGTAAATAATGTTGTTTGAGTATAAAAGGTAGAGAGACATTAAATTTTCTTACCAATTTAGTTGAGAAATGACCAATTGCCAATTCCCCTTGGTAACGTTTGAGGTGATAAATCGAGATCTCCGAGGAAACAAAGTGGTCTGTTGATGTCTTCTTCTCGTTTAGAGTGATAAAAAGAATCACATAACTTTCTTTGACAAGTCAAAGCACATGAAGAGGCTGATAGATTTGGAATAATCTCCGTTGGTTGACTCGGTGGCGCTTTAGAAGAAATTCCAGGGTTTACATTTCGTAATACCAGCAAATGTCTTCTGATGCATGTCCCACCATTAATATGTATGGCATTCAAGGCACATGCAACTGTAAACTGTAAAGCTGAAAATAGTTATGGAGAAATTCATACTGAATGTATGAGATCTGGCAAATATATGATAGGTAGAAATATAACTGATTTCTATATCATTCAAAAATCTTACACTATAAATAATTTATTCCTCAAGCATAGACACTGTAGTGAAAAATCAAGCAGATTTATCAAAGCATTTAATTAATTATTTAATTTCTATTATGACAACCTAGAGTAAATCTAACAAATAATTGATTTACCAGATGAAATGTTCAAATGAAAAGCTTCAGTAGCTGTCTATACTTGATTCTCGATTAGAAATACTGAAAATATACCATAAAAGAGAAAAAAAATTTCAAGGAAGCTTTCTAGCGTTATCCACTCAAGTTTATTCTCATTAGAAATAATCTGCAGTGATGCATTTTTCTTCATTATTGCAATCAAACTCGGAAGATTTTCCCTGCGTAATGAATATAAGCACCTGTCGTTATTCACTGTAGATTGAAGATTTTGAGGCACATCCTTCAATATCAAAGGTATTCCTATTTCTCAAGGAGACTTTTCATAATTTATTTTCTCAACTTTAATATTTGACTCAATTTTCCAATTTTTTTATAAATTTATAGAATTTAAAGATAATGCATCAATCTTTCGTATTTCAAATTTTCATACTTTTCATAATTATCCTAAATGAACGAATTCGAGATTTCGTGAAAACGAGATTCTACGGAGTGTAATTTTTTTCCATTTTCTACCACCAAAAAAGGCAATTATGAAATATAGATTCTTCCGATGAGTTGGTTATCTTTTATAGATTGTCGTTTGAAAAAGGAGCAGATGCAGCAAATATCAAACAGCTTGAGCTCTCCTTTTTTCATCTAGTATGCTCCCCAAACGAGAACAAATTCACAAAGCAGTGGGAAAGAAAAGGAACTGCTGTGCGAGCTGCAAGGACAAAGTACACTGCTTTTATTGTATACAAGAATCTATCCTAGAAACGTTATAGACATGATCTTGTTACGTTGTCAAACAATGCAGAATTGAGTTTGCTTAACAAAGGAAATAGTGGAGACCTAAATTCAGTGGGTTTCTATTTCAGCATGGTTTCTAACAACCAGCACTCAACTTTCATATGCTTTCAAATACCGAACATTTTGTATAGTTGTGGAAAAGCATGTCCTTGAAATTTGCTACTGCAGAAAATTTGTAAATATATCAAACAAAATATGATAAATTGGCAGTACAGTGTCCATCAAAACATCCATTCATTTAAATCTCAAATATCCCCATTGCGATTCGATTCTAGTATAATATCTCATGAATCGGTTGCTTCTTACTTTATAGAAGAATATTTCTCACGTGAAAGAAATTAATATTTAATAGTTATTGATCGAAGGTGAGGTGGTGAATATCGGCTGAAAGCAGGGTTTAGTTTATAATTTTTATAAAGTTTATTAAAAGCAGGGTTTAGTTTATAATTTTTACCTTGCAGTTTCATAAACAACGATGAAGCAGTCTTCAATGCATTTTTTGTGATTTTTGTTGTAGAATTGCTTTTCATTTGCCATATTTAGTTGTTACTAGCGTAACAAACCTTGGAATCTCCATTTTTATGTTGCAGATTTTGGATACGATTCGAACCGGTCAATATAGCTTTGTATATTGACCGCTTCTAGACCAATCAAATTGCTCTATTCGTATATTGACCGGTTTGATATTTACTAAAAGTAATTAGTAAAAATCAAACCGGTCAATATGAAAATAGAGCAATTTGATTGGTTTAGAAGCGGTCAATATACATAGCAATACTGACGGGTTTAAATCACCTCCAAAATCCGCAAAATTAAAATGGAGATTTCAAGATTTGTTTACGTTATCAAAAACTGAAAATGGGATATGAAAGAAAATTATGCAACAAGTTCCCAGAAAATACAACCAAAGCTACTTTAGAGTTGCCTATACAGGCTATAAGGTAGACATTGTAAACTGAATCCTGTTTTTAGTGATTAAAATACAATAAATGGAGAAATCTATTTACTGTTTCCATCTGATTCAGAAACTTCAAGCAATGACATTTGAAAAAATGAAATATATGCATGAGAGTTTGGCTAATACCATTTCTATTTCAATTCATTTTCTGAACTATATGACAGATTCAGTTTAATTGAAGCACTGAAATGTTAGAATCAAATAGACAGCAAATGTAATCTATATCAATATTAATTTTGATAAAACAGCTACAACAAAAGAAGTTTTGCAAATAAAAACCTTTAGCTCGAGCCTGGATCATTACCAATCAGGAAGGCGAAATATTATGTGCACACTGTGACTGCATGGCCGGGTTAGGGGAATGCTGCTCCCACGTTGCCAGTATTTTATTTTATCTAAAAGTGTGGACAAAATTTAATGGAAAACTGGCTTTACTCAAGTCAAATGTACATGGATCCTTCCCACATATGTAAAGGAAATAAATCATAGTACAGTTGAAAATATGACTATAAAATCAGCAAAAAAATGAAAGATGAGCTAGATAAAAAAGCTATGCTCTATTTCTGAAACGACAGTTGCCCCTCAACCAACGGATCAGTCTAATTTAAGTATTGGACATACTGTGGATGAACAACCCTCAAATTTTGAAATATAGGGGTTGTTTTCAAAACTCAGTATGTCCAATGTCAAACCTGTAATTTTGAGCTTGATAAGTGCACATGCTGCCAACTTTATTGCAAAAAGCCAAAAATTATGCTCTATTATGGACTTGTTTGGAGAAAACTTTATGTATCTAAAATATAATGACCTAATGATCGAATGCTCAAAGGTAGTAATGGTAATTTCTAATAATGATGCCAAAATGATTGAGGAAGATATAGAAACCAGGCAAGAAATAATATATTTTTTCACAGTATTGAACAGCTCGCATTTTAACGATTCTTTATTGCAATTCAATTTCATAAATTCTTATAAAATTCATAAAATTACAACAAGATAGACACAATTCGTCACCGGAAATACGCCAGACCTGAAGATTCTTATTGGTTCACATTAGACGCCTTTGTTTTACGTGACCATTGATTGGCTATTCGATTCTCTGACGCTTTTAGTAAGAAAATACGAGTTGATCTGTTTCAACAATCACACGACGTGCCTTGAAAATTGCAAATAATTCTGCTTAAATTGAAAATATCTTGACCTACAATCGATTTATAAAAGCTGCGGGCTCCTGTTTTTACTGGTGCATTCTCATGTCTCACAACATCCTGCGATTGGTATGTGCAATGACAATAAATTGTTTGTGACTGTGTAGTGTGTATATTTTATTGATTGATGATTATGTTAACTGTGGGCAATTGAGCATATTTCAGCAACTCTATTCGAAATAACGTAGAAATAATTATGTAGAATCGTTAGAATCCCCATTTTGCGAATATTTGATGACTCTTATAAATAGAAATTTTGTTATTAGTTGTAATAATAGGAAAATTAGTTTTAATCGGAATGAATACCATCTCGAATTATCATTACCATAGTAATTTTACTTGTTATAATATGATTTCATCTGAGCAGAAGGCCAATTTAGCGTCCATACAAAACAATAGCCAAATGTTATAGAAATCTTCAAATATCTGATTACACCCAAAATCAAAAAATAGGGAATCATTTTGAGCATTTGCAAAGTAGTTACAGCAGTCAATTACTTGTGGATTATGAAACACAGCTCAGTAACATTCGATAAAAGTTGTAAAAGTGGATGTCCTATCACGCATGCGCAAATTTCAGTTTTCAATAAATGGATTTATAAGCCAGATTCTATCAACGTAAGGTAAATATTAAACCATTTGAGAAAGTTATTTTGTACTACTAGTTACCAGAGAGCATGTTTGGCTTACTGAATAGCCATAAGTAGCGTTATGAATCTGTACTGCATAGGAAAATCAATTGCAAGACGTCACAAACATTTGAACGTTGCTTATATAAGCGGCGTTGGTAATTTTTTCGCTGGGGTCATACACTAATTTTAAACTACGAAAAATTTGCTACTGAATGATAATTGCTTCAAAATTTTATCACTATTTGCAGCTCAGCTGAAAAAAGCAATTCTCCAATACTTTTTCAGCAAATCGTTAAAACTCATGGTACTCTTATAGTGAAAGCTTTGTTTTAATAACATGAAATCGATTTTTCAATTAGTTCAAAAACATATCAACCTAGAAATAGAAGAATCACAAGTATTGAGTTATTGGCAAACACTTTATTTAAAGCAAAATTAATTATTATTATACAGGGCAGATAATATTATTCTTATGCATGCATACATACATAATGAGAATTAGCTGTATCATATCAGTTTCAAAATAATTTAGATTTGGGCGGCAAATTGAGTGAAGATTATAAATTAGC
>JANVCG010046449.1:0-20683 GCA_025505365.1 Haliclystus inabai
TACATACATAATATTTAGTTATCTATTGAACGAGGCCAGAAAATTATAATTGAAACGAGGCCGTTTCCGACACTACAACTGTGCCAAAGCTTTCGATACCGTACCCCTTGACAAGCTAATCGAAAAATCGATAGAAATTGCTTTGAAAAGTAATTTTACGATTGACTGGATCTTTTTTAGTGGAGTTACGACAAATAACTGAGGTCAATGGAAGCTACTTGATCAAATACGGTGAATCCAGGCTTACTTCAAGGATCAGTTTTTGATCCAAAACTATCTTGACTTGTAAAAATGATATTGCTTACGTGGTAAAAGTCTTGATTTCGACTTTATGCTGACGAGTGTGCAAATAAATTCTGATTCAGATTCTACAATGGGCTAACGAAAATTACAAAAGTATTTAGATTTCACCTCAAAATGAAAATCAATAAGCCAAATTCAATTGGCAATGCATGAATGCAACATGTTTTGGCTAAGAAAATGAGCTACTAAAAGCCGATACAAATTGACATCTCCGTGTTTGTGAGCAGCACAGAATTTGCTACTTCGCAACTTCGATGAAACCTTCAATAGATCCTATAGACGATTTAGACATATTTATAGACATTATTAAAATTCATATTTATCTGCATATTTATAGAAAAAAGACTGTATTCTAATGTGCCCATCCAGAAGACATGGATATCACTAACGCCTAACATTCCTAAATCTTGAACCTCTTGAATTACGACGTACCAAGTTTAATCTTCATGTGGCATATCAATTATTGAATTTCCTTGCTGACATAAAAATTATCATATTTCCAGCAAATATGATAAACATGCCTAGTCCAGATACACGTATTGCTTATGTACATTTATTGATTGTTTATGGTCACAAAATTCTACAATAGTTTCATGAGATGTCTTCCATAATAATTCCTACTCCTCGAGATTATATACCAAGACCTACATATCTTATTTACAATAGATAAGAAAGTTAAAATATTTGCTTATGACCGTCTTAAAGGGGCCAAATTTACCAGTATCCAATTTTGTGCGTATGTAAATTCAAATATGTTTTCAAGATCTGAATGAGAGTGCTCAATGCTTGAGGCAAAGGAAGAAACATTTGATACAAAGATCGCGAGTGAGTTCCAATTACTTTGATTTCCCTTGATATTGCTCACCAGACGGTTTTTTATTCAATGAATAACATAGTTGTTAACCCAAGTAGATATATACCTTTCTTTACATGCAAATAACATCAATTAGGTCAATTAATTATGTTGTCGCTATTGTGTCCAAGTGTTAAAGGTCCTGTACTAATTAAAATAAAACTTGTTCTCATGGTAGTATTTTTCAGTAAATTCTATTCTCTTGTCAATTATTGCATGATGACTGTGGAAATTACTACTCGAAACTGTAGCACAAGGTAAAGATTATACATGTTATACATATTCAATGTTTCTTAATGCTGTATTGTGATTACATACGCTTTTCATCAAACGCACTCATTGGTATGCTCACATAATTGCACAGCCATTTCAAATGAGGTGATTCCACGGTTACTTGCTTCTTCATAATTGTAAAAGTCACTGCTATACCAAAAGGCGTAATTGGAATTCTGAACCAAAGGAAAACATTCCGAGGTTGCTAGGAATCGAGTTCTGTGGCCATTGCCTTCCCATTCGTTGAATTGAAATCTTCTTGTTATGATAGAGCTACGAAAATCCTTCGACAGCATTATCTTACTTGGTGTATACTTCATTTGGTCGATGCCACCAAACGGCATTTCGAATGCTTGAAATGACCAGTCAGCTAATCCACCATTTAAATGATTCAATCTAATCTTGTATGATCCAGTTGGTAATTGAAAGACAAATTCCCCAGGTTTATCATCTTTTGATTCAACTTGGATGGCAGATGATGTGGCTTTCAACCAATCTGGTGAAGTGATTTATAAATATATTTTTGGAGAAAAGATTTGAGAGTATAATTTCTCGAATAAAGCAATGTCGTGATACCGCTCTTGAGCCTTTGGGTTTTTTTACCAGGGGTTGATCATGAATGAATAAATTAAGAAGAATGTGATCACGCTCCTGTATTTCAATATTACGATATAGTGTATCAAGCTAAGTGTTACTGAATTGCACTTATCATTTGGTATACCTGATGTGATACAACAAATAATCATCAAGCCTGGTTCAAGCTAGTTGCGTTTGAAAATATTTCACGATCTAAAGAATCTCACATGACAAGCAGTTTTTGTTTTTGTTGTTAACAAACGGAGATAATGACGCTTCCGCCACACGTGGCATAGTTATCAATCAAAAAGTAATAGGATTATGTTATTTCATAAAATCGAGTTTGAAATCTGGTCCCACATTACAAACGTTTTTGCAACAGAGCTGCTGGTCATTTTACACTGTTTAAGGAACTATGGTCTTGAGATTAGAAATATTTCTCTTTTTAATAAATCAGATCAAATCTCCAAACTGCCTATGCTCGTTAGACTTGGAATAAAGAAAATATAAGGCACGTTCAGACGTTGAAAGTTTTTTCATTGTTTGTCACATGAAAGACGGTTTTATCTACGCAAACCTATCTTTCAGCATAATTTAAAATACAAGGGCGAATAAACAGGGTGGGTTCAGGGGAGCAAGAGCTCCCCCTGTGAGATGATAGGTGTTTCAATGCCCCATCAAAGTTTTGAAGCCCCTTTTACCCAAAATGAGGGGCATAGAAACCTTATAATTCATTAATATCAATTTAATTCATTGTTCTTGAAACCAATTTTTAGCCTTTAAATAACATTGGGAAGTGCTGAACACTGTTTTATTGAACAAATTTGTAAACTTTGAAACTTGGGAAACTTTGTAACTAGAAAATAGAATATGTTTACATAACGATATTCAGAGAAGGCTTGAGCAGTTATTCCTTTTCAATTTGACTTTTCATAGGAAGATGTATTTAATAACTATATATTTGATGTCATAATAATAAGACTTATAATTGCATGATAATGAAGAAAACCGGGGGGGGGGGAAACAAGAGATTTCCCCCCCACAAGAGATAGGCAGAATTGCATTTTGTTTTCGAAAAAATTTTCGTGCCCATCTGCGGAACAAGATTTCCCCTCCAGAATCCACAACGTTCCGCTGCCCTGGTTTTTCACATTATGCTATGTATAAATTTTAACTTGATAGCGTACATGCTTTCCAAGTTCCCGTAAGTCATTTTATTGCTTCATGATCATTATGAGTATCAGAATCGAGGTAATGCACTTGAGGATGCAATCTGGGTTATAAAAGGCCTATTGTGATATGACGAATGGAAAACTGGAAAGACATTCCACAAGAAAATCAAAAGGATTCTATTGTGATCAATAGAATCATAGCTGATTAAATGATAAGCTTGATGCAGAATATTTTTAAAGAAACAACAACAAATATTTGTGAAGGTATCACTTTTCAGGAGCATATACAGGCTAAGATAGTGTCATGCTTTAATTTCACAAACTAAAAGTTCTACCCTCTACAAACCGGAGATTCTCGATTTACGTTTTAGCATGAATAATTGAAGCCATATATTTTCTTGTTATTTTCTATTGTAATGGGTTGCTATGGATAGCGTAGACGTAGGGAAATTGCTGATTTAAAAAAATTCACAGTCTATATAGTGGAAATATTCTGTCATTTCAACCTCAGTCGTATTCACTATTTTCTAGCACTAACGCTGACGTGGGCAATCAATTTTCGTAATCCTTACAAATGACGTGAGCAAACACTAGTCAACACTCCTGTCACTTATACTTTACTATATCAAACATAGAATTCACTTACTTTCTATCTTTTCATAATACGTTGAGCTATCATTCCCAATCAAATTACTTTCACCATCTGCCTTCATCTCAAACAATTGACACTCCATATTTGCTTGACGTTCATCCACAACGTTCATAGATTGAGCTTTGTATTCATCAATGAAAATCATGATACACTCATGGAGTCTTTTGACTAGCTTCGTTTGAAATGGTTGCTTTGTGTGAGATGTTCTTGCTCTCGTTTTCAAATATTTTCCATCAGTCATTGTGTACGGATACTCACAGGTTGCTTCAGCACTATAAAATGAAAGACAAAGCATAAAGCTGCAAAATATCAATATCTGAATACGAATACTTCTAATCGTGCGAATACTCATCTTCAGACTCTACGCAAGTCGATAAAATGGTTGACGTTCACGAGTGACTGTTTACTGTCAAACAGATATCACAGTTGTCTAGAATTCCGACCAAAGCCCAAAAGCTCTCCAAATATTCTGTCCTGTCAATTGATTTACTCGTTTGATGATTGGCTGGATTATTCAGTATAAACACTTATGGCACATGTAATCCAATTTATATTTAATCATGTACGCAATTTATTTTTGTTCGATGAAAAAACAATTTAGATATCCTATTAGAATTAGCAATTATTTGATTAAAAAGAATTAACGCAGTCGGTGAAAACTTTAAAGATACATAATTGATCAATAAAATGCAATATAGTGTGCATGTGTTTGTTTGGATTAGATAAGTTGGAAAATACAGATCATTAACAGCAGAAAGATAGTGGAAATAATCCTTAATAATCCTTAAATATGCAACCAATGACAAAATAGCTTTTAAACACTTGATATATATCGAAATGATAGAAGTGCATGTGTTCAAGCCAGTGCAAACGATAAATGTAGAGACAATCATGATACCTGTTGTTTAGACTTAACTGATGTACTTTAGATTCCTTTCAAAATGGTACGAATAATTTGTTGGGAAGCCTTTTATACATCTCTTATTTCCATCGTATAATTGGAGTATCAAAAACCATGCTGTATTTTTAATATCCTGGAGTCATCAAATGTTTAATTAGAATACGTAGAATATGTAGATGTTTTGTGTATTTGCAATTCTTAGGAGGATTTGTACAGATTGAAGGGTCCAAAAATGACTTTCAAGGCACAAAAAGGAAAATTTTTAACTCATACTAAAATTAAGTCAAAACTCAAGTTGCTGAAAAATAACTTTGAAAATGTTAAAACACATCGATTTGTTGTGTTTCGAGGATGTATACTCTTGCAAATGGAAGTCAAAGGTCTAATAATTTCGATATATACTTGATAAATACTGATAGCTGAATCAGCAATTATGGTTATCCATCATGTTTTACATTGTGCCATGCTTGATTTTTATCTCCATCCGTGACAACCTTTCTAATCAACCAGCAATTCTAAATCAATCAATCGAGTGATCAACCAGGAATTTGTATCTGTTAAACACAGAAGAAACCTCTGTCTTTTGCAACTGCATATATATGTGTTTTTAAATGTGGTTTCAATACGGTCTTAAGAGATGTTCAAATGTTGGCTGTATACTTTGGAGGTATGCTGTGGTAATTAGGGCCTTCGTTGAAATTCTTGTTTCTTCCGCTTAGATTAAATTTGCAAGATTGTTTCTATGTGTCGGCTATCATTCTCAAAGTTTTCTGTTGTGAATAGCCATTAACACAGAATAGCAGATACCTATCGTATAACCGCAATAAGAGACTATTTGGATTTGATATTATTCGCAGCTATCTTGTGCTTTCAGCTCTGCTTATACCACAATTGGTGCCGGGGTTGTGATGCGAATTAAATTGCAAACTACTATGTTTGTCTATTTGTTTAACGTATAAATCCGATTAAGGCTCAGTGTTCTCTTTGTGTATTTTATTTTTAGATCAAGAAATGCAATATTCGTAGGTGAGTGACATGCTGTGAAACTCAATCGGTTGAGAAAACTGATGAGCCCGTTGATGAACAAATGCAGTGATCCATTACCATGGTGTGCCAATTCAAAAATATATCATCAACAAAACGCATCAACAGCAACGATTGATAGTCTTGTGTTGATATATAATGTTCCTCTACCTCTGTTATGCAAATGTCTGCATAGCTAGGTGCGAATCTCGTTTCCATTGCAGTCCAGGTGATTTGTAAGTAGAACTGATGATCGAGCATGAAATGATATGTGATAATAATCATACGTAAGCTGTTGATTATGGTCTGGATTGGATATAACAAGATCTGAATTAGAGTGCTCCATACGTGAAGCAAAGCAAGAATATGTTAATACAAGCATCACGACTGTGCTCCTATTACTCTGATTTCTGGGTGAAAATGCTCATCAAACAATTTTGTATTTAATGCATAACCTACTAGCCATTGTGTGCAAGTGATAAAATTCCTGTAATAATTAAATTAAAACTTGTTCTCGTGGCGGTATTTTGCAGTGAATTCCCTTCTCTTGTCAATCATTTTATAATGAGTGTGGAAAGTAATACCAAACTTTGTGGTAGGCAAAGGTTAAATTTTAAATTTACTCAATGTTTCATAATGCGTTGTTTTGATTATATTTGATTTTAATCAAAGACTAGTATTGATATGTTGATATATTGATAAGTATTGATACGTACTTGTTAGAAAATCAACATTGCTGACTATAATTTGCCACTGGAATAAAGCATTCAATAGACCTCATTCTCTACGGTTTTAAATTGATTGCACCTAATCCTGTAACAAAGCATTTTAAATAAACATTCTGACACTAATTATATACTTTTTATTTTATATCTTTAACTATCATCATTATTTGCAACACGTTCTTCAAATGATTGCTCAGATGAATTATAAATTGAAAATAGCTTTGAACATTATACGCACTATCTACAATACAGTGTATCGCATATTTATTACAGTACATTCGACATTACGTGAGTGAATCACAATTCCATTCTGCTGTAGAAATTCCAATTCAATTCGATTTGAAATTTTGCTTACTTCGTGGAATTCATAATTTTGACTTACAAGATAGTTATATATTGAAAAAAGCATTGCGTTCTTGAAGAATTGTGTCAGATTCAAATGAAAAACTCATCATTCGACGATGCTAGTTGCTTCAATAATTAGAATAAATAACAATTGCTGTTTTTTATTTGTAAGAATTAATCGACTTCTAATTGTTTTTCCCATCGAATCCGTGAAATAATTTCCATCAAAAAGTGTAAATTATCGAAAGCTTTTATGTATATTACATAATATTTGTCATATAAATTCCATTATGTTTGCAATACATCAAATAGAGTGCTCAGCACGTGGATAAGCACTTGTAAAAGTTTAATACAAAGGTGAGAATTGTGAACTTATTACTTTGAGTATCGCTTGATGATGCTTATTCAGATGATATTTATTCTATTTATGAAATACTGCAATACCCGAATAGATATATGTTTTACACCTAAATTGAATCAATTATAATATAAATTATGATTTCGTTATTGTGTTTGAGTGTTGATGTTCTTGTAGTTATTTGCCCGGAAAAAGCTTGTTCTTGTGGTGAAATTTTAAAATTAATTCCCATCTATAAATTATTAATTATGTTATGATTATTGCTGAAAATAATATAATATAATTCTGCTAAGCAAAGATTAAATTTTATACATTTTCAATCTTTCATAATGATGTATTGTGATTAAATTTGATTTTCATCAAACGCACTTATTGGTATGTTCACATAATTGCACAACCATTTCAAATGACGTGCTTCCATAGTTACTCGCCTCTTGGTAATCAAGAAAGTCAGAGCTATACCAGAAGGCATAATTCGAATTCTGAATCAAAGGAAAACACTCTGAAGTTGCTAAGAATGGAGTGTTGAAGCCATTGCCTTCCCATACGTTGAATTGATTCATTGGAGTTATGATAGAGTTACGAAAATCCTTTAGCAACAATATTTTATTTGGTATTGGATCATAATTGTAGATGCCACCGAACCTCATTTCAAATTGTTGAGTTGGCCAGTCAGTTAATCCACCATTCAAATGATTCAATCTGATCTTGTATGATCCAGTAGGTAATTGAAAAACAAATGTTCCAGGTTTATCTCCTTTTGATTCAACGTGGATAACTGAATTTGTAGCTTCCAACCAATCTGTAATAACAATTAAGAATATAGAGCTGAAGCTGACAATTTTTAATATGTATAACAAACTACACTAACAATTATGCATTGTATCTTATCATCCATCAAAAAGGGGTAATTAACATTGTACTTTATCTCAAAGATAAGGCTTTGGAATTAAATTAAAAAATATACTCCTTAAGGCCCGGGTAAACGACGGCAAAATTGACGTAGCATTAACAAAAATACGGAAAATGCAAATCTAAAAATTTTGAAAGATTTTAAACTTCATTCAATAATATTAGCCTAAACAGCATCGGATGTATAAAGGAGACAGATTACTACGAATTATAAATCACTCACTAGCTTCTATAATCCACCTTCAGGTGCCAGAGTCGCAAAATGACTTAGGACTGCGTGTAAGCCTTCATGTTTCAATATTTGATGTATCGAAAAGTCTGTAAAAATGAAATTCTAGCGCAGTTTGCCCGTTCTGCTCCCAAGGTGCGCAGCACCACGCAACATCTGTAAAATAAATATTTAAATGTTGCGCGTCAATGTTGCCGTCGTTTTCCCTGGCATTTACACTAATCAGAAAATAATCTATATGAAAATCAAGTTACAAATTTCACGCAAAATGTATTGATGGAATTGAAATGCTATGCACTTACCATCTGTTTTCTCGAAGTGAGTAGTTCTATTATTAGCAATTAAAACACCCCGTTCATCTACCTTGGTTTCAAATAATTGACAATTGACATTTGCTTGACTTTTTTCAACAACGTTCATCGACTGAGCTCTAAGATCATCTAGAAAAATCATTCCACACGTGGTGAGTCCTCGTGCTGTCTGTATACGAAATGGTTTGTCAATGTAATAAGTTCTCTCCCTTGTCTTCAAATATTTTCCATCAGTCATTGTGAATGGATGCTCACAGGCTGCATTGACACCATGTATTTTAAGAAAACACAGGATAGCTGGAAACGTCCATACTTGAATCAAAAACATCTCTGTCTTCCTAAATCTTGTCCAGGGAAATAAACAACAATTAACAGTAGTTTCCAGTGCAAATATAATTCCTCTGAACAGCGATTCCAGTGATAGAGAAAATGGAATTTTGATTCACAATGTGACCAAAAGTCTTATGAGTCAGAAGAAGTGCGGTACATGAATGCATTTATTTTTAATCGCGAAATCGATTACATGCTGTTCTCATTCGAAACCGCATTTGCTATGTATTGGTTAGTGATCTTCTATTTATTACCCTCATGGTAACTGTCGCTTTCATTCCAAAGTAGCAAGTTGCTTTTGATTAATTAAGTTATGATGAATTGTATTGACGTGTTTTCATTTCAAAATATATTTCAATAATATTTTCACCAGGTGATAATGTAATTTTAAAGATCCTTATCTATGACTCAAACATGGCTTATTATTATATTTAGAAGCACGTATATTAAATTAACTACAACCCACAGTATAGATACCTGTATATGTAAAGTCTCCTTCAATCTACTAGATTCCAGTTGATCAGGGCTATAAGATAATTTTACTTGCATTTATTCTCAAGATTTTAAATGAATTTGATCGAGACTTAATTTTTGAATCTTATATTGACTTACATTGTTGAGCCTTATTGATAATGACATTAAAGTTCACATGATTTCAACGAACACTTATATTTTGCTAAAGAATGGTTTTGAACATTTCATTTCAGGCTTATTTCTGTAAATGTTTGTAAAATATCTTTATGAAACCCAGTTCCACATTCATAAATACAGTGATTGAGATATTCATGATTCTGAAATCTATTATTTGAAAAACTCAATTGTGAAAACTAAAAATATAACGATAAATACCATCATTTAGTAAGATACTATTGACTACTTGATGAAATATCAATCGCCAATCAATTATCCAGCTTGTCAAACCACCTTATGACTCAATGAAGACTTTACACAATAATTTTCGATGTAATTAAATCGTCTATCAAGATGTCAATATATTTAAAAGGATAATACACATTTTTGCAGCTTCTTAGTCAATATGGAGAAAATGTTCAACACTAACAGTTTAACTAAAATATGTTGGCTATTCACCGATTTCTGCCTACATTGAAATGCTAAGCCCATTTTATTATAGTAGTACCCCTTTAGTATATTAGATTAGGTAAGAAGCATTGATGCTTGTGGCTTCTCCTTCCCTAGTTATCTAATTATCTCTAGAGTTTCTATGCATAGATTTCTATCTACAGTAGCAATCACGGCAGTACAACAGGCTGATGTCCACCTGTTCGATTAATTTGATGGTAATGTTGATGAAGAATGAAATGAGTCAAACATTTCCCACGCCATATTTTTCTTGTTTCAATACTATCACTGAGAGCTACAGTAGATAAAACAAATAAGCAGCATCTCATCTTATGTAGACGCATGTAAGTAGCCACAGCATGGAGAGAGACCAAATTAGCTAAGTAATATGTACAAATATGATTTGAATTATTTTCCCTCGATATTGAGAAACAGCATGAAACGGAATATATACAAGGCGTTGCTTCACTATTAAGAATGCTTAACGATTTTGATCTAAGTTAAAAACATTTTTTAGCTTGTAATTCGCCCTGCTGTTCCAAGACACAGCTAGAAAAGCAATTAAAGTTTAATAAGGTGATTCTTTTGTACGTGAAATTTGACATGAAAGAGTATTATGACTAGATTGTGAGCTACAAATTACAGTGAGAAGGTTTCATTTAATCTCTTGCTCAAATTAGAGCGTAACATATAGCAATCAAAAAATTCTAGATTCCGATTGAGCAACAGCAATTTCAACAATACAAAATCTCAGTGTCTTGCATGGAAATAATATAAGAGATCTGTGAAAGTTCATAAAATGGAAGTGGACCGACCACACGCATACTCTTGTATAAAAGACTTGTGGACATAAAGGTTGAGATTAAATATATAAAACAAATTGATAAACAGGTGTATACATACTTTGATTTAGCACTGTACAAATTCAATTGCATGTTGAGAACCCTGCCTACATTCTAACAAAACAAACAGAGCAAACATTTCTGTAAAAATAAATTGTATTCGATCAGGTATGCATTCAATTTAACATTACAGCTAGGGCAAATGTAATACAGAATGAGTAGGTTGGACAATTCTCTTTGCAAACTTGAATATGACGTAAAGCTAAATGTAGGTCATGGTCAATATTTAGGTATCTTTTTGTTACAACTTGTACCAAGATACGGCGTGTAAGAGGAAATTCCAAAAGCTCTTTAAGTTATGTATGTTCCTGAACGTTGTGATAGTTATATCGAGAATCCACAAATACAGAAGCAAACAAAAACTCTGCCTAGTTCTACATAAAAGCATTAGAAATATTATTGTTATCATTAATTATACTCTTATTTTAAGATTAAAATTAATTCTCATTTAGAACCGACTCTTCAAACAATTTACATGAATTTACAATTGAAAGTTTCTTAGAACATTTAACATACCATTTAAAATACTTCTAACAAGTTATCTGAGGTTGGATTCAATATTATTTAATATCATACTTACTTTGTGGAATTCATAATCTTGATATACAAGCAGGTAATGTATAGGAGCAATCATCGCATAAGTTTATAAGAAAAATATTAGATACACATGAATTACTTATTCGACAATGCAACCTGCTTCAAGAATGAGAATAGGTAAGAAAGGCAATTGCTCTTTACCTTCGTTTCGCTAAACTGGCTATTATTTATCCTTCCAATCTGTTAGAAAACTTGAATCAGTGATGCTAAGCTACTTGAAGATATCTGGAACGGAACTAATTATGTTTCCGGCAAAAAGCTAGAGAAACTTATCCAAACATTTTGAAAGCCGATTATGGATGACAATTAAAATCAATCCACAATTTAAGTATACGGATTTTATTCTTCCCTGATGGAAAACACATCTTGGCTAATGCACCACACAATTACGAGCCATGTAGCTGCTCAGCATTGTACTACGAGTAGTGTTAATTAATAAAAAGTGTCTATTTCTGTTGCTCTTTAGACTTCTTCATTGTTTGTGATCTCCTAATTATACAATGATTAATTCTTAAGACGTCTTTCCATAATTAACAGTTTTATTCGAAATTGAAAAAATTAACGTTATAAAATCACCAAAGATATTTCATTGATTAAACATAAAATAGCTCTGCTTGCAACTGTTATAAAGAACATACACTACTGTCTAACTTTCAGAAAACCAAGCAAACTATACACATTTCTAACACAGTCAGTCGTACAAACTTCAAATTCTAAAACAAATCTCAAGCTCATTTATGTTTTAATCAGTAAAACCTCTCATTTTAGAGGCGTATTAGAATATCGTCCAGACTACACTTGAAGCCTGTGAGCCTGTGGACTATCTCGGTTTTCGTATTCGGGAATAGCAAATAATCTTCAAACTCCCGTGGACGTAATTGTGCTCTACGAAAAAGAATCGTTTTTGTTGACATAGTAGTAACCTATAGCACTTGATCATGAGTTTGATGGCGGCGTTTTGAATAGTTAATAGCGTCAATTGTGTATAATGATTTATGGTTCTCAGGAAAGTAAGATAATACTCTTAGCTTTTCAGAACAGTTAAAATCACAAAATGAAGCTCATGTCTTCTTTTGGTAAGTGTAATATCTTGCAAATACGAATAAATTTTTGTTATCTCCACATGTTTGAAACAATCTTCAGTTCGGGATTACAAAATCATTTCAAAATGCTCATTATATCTTGAATTTTCTCAATAGTATTTTCTTAAACCCTACCAAAGGTATCAACCAGCTTTATTTATTGATCCGAAAAAGCTTCTGACACAGTTAGCAATCAAATCACTTCAAGTAACAAGTTGACACATCATGGCATCAAGAATCTCCAGCATTCTCCGTAAACAATGTCTTAGTCCGGTCACTTTTGGTGTTTCTCAAGAAAGTATTCTTGTACATCTATTCTTTCATTTATATAAATAATTTACGAAACTGCTCTTAATGTATGTGCAACATGTGTTGGTTAGGCTCCCATGGTCTTCGAATAATTTAAATGAATTGCAACATAATGTTAATGTTGAACTTGAAACATCTCTAAATGGTTTACTGACAACCATTTAACAATCAATGAAAGCAAAACACGTTAAAAACCAAAAGCTATAAAGTATTTCGATCAACAACATTCCCATTCAACAATGTGGAAGACGATGTTAAGAAACATAAGTTCAATTTTTAGGTCTTGTAGTCGTCGGTAAGCTTTAGATATATCGCATTTAGATTTTAAATTGTTTGCAAAAAGTAAGAAAGCTGCTCCATAGCTTGATTCGTCTGAAAAAATTCTTAACTTTAATGTAGAAGACGAAATCCTATTCTTCAATAATTCATCCTCATTGGAATTATATTTTTAAAAATCTTGGGTGATTCTACCTACCGTCCGAAGCTAGGTTCATGTATGCTTTTAAAGAATGTATCTGTGTAATTACCTTGACAAAATCAGTGACCCATAGTATTCCAATATTTAAATCGCTAAACATTTTGAAATTGTCCGATATCTGTACTCCCTCAAAATCTTGACCCTCTCTTGAAAGTTATCGCAAACAAACCACCGGAAATGATTTCTAATTCTTTCAATTATCTCGATGTAGTACCAAGACAGAAAAATCATTTTCACGTTCACGTGCTTCAAGTCATCAAACTAAGATGAAAATCAAAAGGAAAACACTAATCGCAAAATTGTCAGGTGGAACGCTGTATTTGACGCTTATAAAAATAGGAACCTTTATGATCCATATAAAGGTTTGTAGAAGTGGAAAATAGATTAAAATAAATTGAAAACAGGGGAGGCCAGAAAGCAAGTCTGAGATTTTTGAAGTACTGACTACCTGACAAAAATTGTAAATGATACGATACCATATAACAGCAATACAGTATTAATTGAAAAAAATTACAACGCTAAAAATTCAGTTTTTTATTCACATCAAAGCCGATTGAAGTGGTCAACAGATTGGAATCAAGGTCTTAATTTATCTTAATCAAAATTTGAGCTGAAGAAACATGTCTCCTAGAATTGCCAAACAAAGACACTAGACGTAATTCACCTACTTTCAATCTTACACCTGTTGATTCATCTTCTACAACAAAAGTGATTTTTCTACAAGACTTTCTTTCAAAAAATTGAAGCTCTAAATTCTTCTAAACATTTCCATCGACGTTCACCAAGTAAGTTCTTGTCATGTCATTTGATATCATTGAACACATGACATGTGTTTTGACTCAAAGCTTTGTGGATGGTTGGTCTGTGTAAAATACTCTTTCTCCAGCTTACAACAACACATAACCCCGACAAAAGCCAAAATTGAATGTCAAACATATCCCCTCTTATCAAGTCTCAATTTGTTATTTTTGTTAAGCATCTCATGGTTTTACAAACTTACTTCTGCATTGGAGAAAAGATCATTTGCAATTTGCAGGTAAGAAATCTGTACAATAACAAACAATCGTCGTAGTAAATTCGAAGCATATATTTCAAATTTAAACAAACAAATCTTCCTTTTTATTCAGTGAATTTAGATATCTTTCAAGTCATAGTATTTTTCTCACTTTACTTTCTATGGTTTTGCGATACATCCAAAGTTTTGAAGTACAAATTTAGTTAAAACTTAATAAACCCTGCTTAGTAATAGCATTAAAATTCGAGAGAGCCCCTGCAGATAAAATTTTAGGTGTAGAATAGATGCTGAATATATACCCAAACATAAAGCGAAAGTGCATAATAACTATTAAATGATGTTCTAATCAAGGCTGTTGAAGATTCCTTTCTGGCATTCAAATGCAGTCATCACCAAGTTCACATAGCTGAACAAACATTTCAAATGACGTTTGTCCGTAATTGTCTGCTTCACCGACATCTCTATGATCAGTTTGGTACCAAAATGAATATGTTGATCCTTGATCCAATGGAAAACACTTTGAAGTTCCTAAGAATCGTGAGTTCATACCATTGCCTTCCCATTCTGTAAACTTAGATTTATCAACGACCTTTGCACCACGAAAATTTTTCACCAGTAGCACTTTGTTTGGTATGTATTCTCCAGTGGAGGTTTCAACTCCACCAAAAGCCAGTTCGATCGGGCGATTTGAATTATCGACTAAGCCTCCACTCAAATGCTGTAGCCTAATCTTGTATGATCCAGTTGGCAATTGAAACACAAATGTGCCTGGTTGCTCACCTTTGGATTTAACATGAATCGGAGACGAGGTGGCTTTTAACCAATCTAGAACAATTGTTGAAGAATAACAATTCAGATGACAATTAATGAGCTTCTTCTGTTGCTAAAGTAGTGTAATTTCTTGACTACATAATTTACATTGATTTGTGAGGGATAATATTAAAAATACGGCTTTAAAATACTTATTATACTGAATTTATTAGACAAAAATTAGTAGACTTGTTTAAAATATCAAATCAATATAACTGACTCACATTCAATCTTTTCATAATACGTTGCACTATCATTTGAAATCAAACCAATTTCAGCATCTGCTTTGTTTTCAAACAATTGACATTCTGATTCAGCATCACTTTTTCTGATAACATTCATCGATAGAGTTTTCGAGTCATCCATGAAAATCATTGAGCACATAGTGAATGTTGTGACTGACTTTGTCTGAAATGGCTTCTCTTTATACAGTGTTCTTTCTCTTGTCTTCAAATAATTTCCATCACTGCTTGTGTAAGGATATGCACAGGCTGCATTGATGTCTTGTATTTTAAGACAACACAGAAAACTCGAAATAATCAACAGTTGAAAACCAAACATTGATGCTTTATCAAGCTATGTCTCC
The DNA here is from genome assembly GCA_025505365.1 of Haliclystus inabai. Lineage (NCBI taxonomy): Eukaryota > Metazoa > Cnidaria > Staurozoa > Stauromedusae > Haliclystidae > Haliclystus > Haliclystus inabai. The sequence continues at coordinate 15,823 of JANVCG010046449.1, forward strand.
GGAAAAAGTAAATTGGCTGAGTTTTCGATTTAAGGTTCTTGTAAACAGGGCTCTTCGATGATCTTGTTTGCAAAATGTAAAGGGGAGACGCTTTCTCATGTGCGCATGTGATTGGTTAGAATAGCTAATAAGACAGTAAGGAGACAAGTAATGCTAATTAATAATTAATTTTGTCTCTATGTTTAGATTTTCTGTTTCCTTAGGGATAGTGAAATATTTTAATTAATATTGCTGATAACTATCTTGTTTCTATAAATCTGTAAAAGATACAGAGGATGTGGATATTTTTAGCTCAGGTAAATTATGCAGATAAAGAGGCAGCATAATATTTTTTCTATTAAACGAGCGCTAAAATTCATAATCATGCCGCCGTAGAAAGTATAACCTATTTAATAATTTCAATATTGAAAGTAGACTATTATTGAATTTCACTACATAGCAACTGAGTGTTTTGATCACGTATACATAGCTATGCTTTACCAAAATATTCGATATGCTGCGGAGATGTCAAAGGGGGGTAGGAATTGTCATGATATCATCACGTAATTTTCTGCTGTTAAGGCAGGTTTTGTAATAGTAAGCTGCGTTACCTGATTTATATTACAAAATTACACTGCAGTTTGGTTAGGGAGGATGACGAAGGGAATTACCTTCCACGACACTACCAGGTCAACGCCAACCGCTATCTATTCTATATCCGTATTGATAATTTTAAATTCATTTAATTGCAAACTTTTTTCTTATAAATTTAAGCTCTTTTATGATAAATGGTTTTCTAAGTAATCATATTTTCATGTTTGTTTTAGCATCAAAACAAATCAAATTAAATATTGATTTGAAGGAGACACTGGATAATAAATATAAAACATACAATTTCTCATTTCAGTAGTGTATCAGCTAGATATGTAACATTTTAAACACAAGAATATAAGATGCAACTTTTGTCCCTTGATTCTAGAAAATGCCTTGAATAAACCGATCCTACAACCTTTCCTTGTGAATCTCTTTAGTATTTTTTTAATTACACGAATTAGAACAGGAGTAGTCTACCTATAGAAGAGGTCGTAAAAATGAATTAATCGCCTCTGTTAACAACGGTTGGTTTTTAAAGTAAAAATTTTAAAAATATTTTTTTGTGCAATTGCCTGTCTTGTTCCATGAAACAAACAACAAAGAAAACAACAGCAAAAAGCGTAAGTTTTATTTCATCCTGTGGATATGCATAAAATACCACACATAGCAGTATAGAACAGAATGCTTTCACTGGGAAAAGGATTTCAGTATCAAGACAAATCTGAAGACTAGCTCAATAATTTTGGCGTTGGTACGGGCTTGTATTCGTTATCTGCATAATCACTGCATGTTTACAATTTTTACAGTAATGGATGAAAACGGAACAAAGTTTTACAAAATTAGCAAGATGGCACCTTAACGCTAAAAATCGCAATTTTTCGTGAGTGACTTGTAGATTGTGGGCTTGAAAATGCTCGGTAGAATTGAGCTTAATCGAGTTTCGATAGAACTTCAACAATGTGAGGGCAAGTTTATTATGCTTTGTCGTGAGTGGAACAAAATTTATAGAAAGCGTAAAAATGAGATTTCCATACTGATTTTCACTTTGCCTGAAATCCGAAGCCTGCTCGCAGACAGACTTTTCTTCTTCGTATAGTCCGTCTGCGCATTGGCCAGCAAAATCTTGTTCTAATTGTTCTTTCCACTACCAGATTTTTGATAGTGCGTTGTGATTGGCTAATAGAATGTGAGAGCAAACTTTGCAGATTCTAATTTGGTAGGAAATCAGTACAAACAATTAGAACATGATTTTGCTGACCAATGCACAAATGGACTATACGACGATAAAAGGTCTGTCGACACGCAGGCTAAAAATATGTGGCTAGCTGAAACATTCCAAATCTAAAACAATTTCTTAGGAATAAGGGAAACATTGCAATGAAAATATTATCATGTTCTAGTTCTACGGAAAAGCATTGAAGTCAGCAAGAGATCTACTTAAAACAATGTGGGGCGGTATTTATAAAGTATAGAAAGGTCATGAGAGTAAATGGAGTAAATAGATCATGATGCAGAATAAATAAGCACGTATTCTTCACGGATCTTTTACAGCTATTCTAACCTGGATTTACAATGAGAGAAAGGAGAAAGTCCGCTGTGCCCTTATAGACGGACCGACACTGAAGTCAGTGAAATTTCAACTAAAGCATTACTAGGTGATTTCATAAGAAATTGTTACATAGCGTGCGAAGAATATTGAAATAGTGTCATTATGTTATCAACAAAGTTATATAAATTTGCATACACGTATTTGTCCACAGATAATATTCCTTTCTATTAATAAACAATCTTAATAGCTGGGGTATTGATTATTGTATTTGTGAAAAGGTAAACCAGTTTTTACTAAATCCTCACACTTAAAGGTAATAACTCATTATGCAATATATAGATAGTGTTGTTGAGGGATCTAGCTCAACTATTAATCAGCAGCTTTTATATCAATTAAATGATTGCAAAAGAGCTCAAATCAGTATCCAAATACACCTACTTCCACCAAGGCAAGTGGAGAATTTGGTACTCCTTGCCACACAGCTAGATATCGTCCTGTAACAGGCTGATAGCATTATAGAGAACGAGTTTTTTCTTGCAAATATGCGATATTACTGACACATCTAAAGGAAAAGGGTATATAATGTTAAGTCTAATTTTAATAGGAAATTATTGGAAGCTAGATTTTTTAGAACTTATACCTTTTAACTGTCAAATACCACATATCAATTGTCATTTATGAAGGAGAAATAATATAGCTATATAATTCCGTTAGTGAGAACATACATGCAAAGAGACTCAAATCCAGAAAATGTCTAGTGTGGAGACTTTGAATCTAACTTTAACTTCCTTCAAGATCAATTACATCATCTGTTTTTGTTGTTTATTGTAAGAGGCTGTGTCAGAATGGTTATCTTTTTATTCTCAGCTTTTAAAAATTGATGGTATCTTCTGTCAAAGCTCATTTGAAGCCTCGAATCAACCTCGTGTTCCATCAACTTCATGCTTGCGTGTTGATAACTTATTTGCAAAATATCTTATGGCTAATAATTCAAAGCTTATTGTAATTTGGTAACATCGGAGGTAAAGCGTTATTCGATTTAGAGTACCCCTTATTGGATTTTAGCAATATATGATTTTTCAAGAAAAAATTCAGCTTAAACAAGCTAAACTAGCATGCTCAGAGTCTTTTATCAACAGACAGAAGAAAAGTACAGACACACGTAAGGCTTTCTAGTTATATCAACAAGAAACACGGTATGAAAAAGCCTCAAGTAATGTTGCTAATAAACAGGCACCTTCACTCATAATTTGAGCAAACAAAATTCACGAAAAAAGTAATAGGGTAACTAATGTGAATTGTAAATTATATAAATGGGTACATAGAGGTGTGCCGAATGATCGTCGTAGGATGGGTCAGTGCGTTTGAAGTCCATTATTATAATCGCTATCATGATTCATGTTTATTCGGAGACGCCTAAATATTTTCAAAATTTGATTTATTGTAACGACCACTCGAAGCCACTGATGGTTAGTGCAATGACGTGTGGCTTGAATGACTAATATGTGCACGGACCAATGGACGCAACGAGCATTCCATATAATGACAAATCAATGCAATCAACATTCAGATGAAATATTTCCCAGTCGTGACCAAGCCAAGAATTGGACATTCTGCATAACGGCATTCACTAGTGCAATCCATGTCCCACTTCTGTGTAAGGCATTTGTATGGATCTCAGTAGAGCAAAATGGTGATCTTCATCCAAAACCATTTGCCCACCATTTATGCTGTGAGTCGTTTAACAAACCAGGAAATTAGTCACAGCTTGATTCGACGAAAATCGATAAAACTAAGGGTGGATCTTGGAAAGAAAAATATAAAAAACCTAAATTATACCAACAGTTTGAAATATGTTTCTCTTCTTATTTGCTTTTTTAATGCTATGCTGTCAATAAGGATGAGAAAACCTAATTGTATTCTCAAGTAAACTGGATAATTCTCGCTCTCCCATGAAAAAGACTCAATGTCTAAAACGAAAACCAATCCTGACGAAAACCAATAACGCCATCTAGCATTCGAATCTAGATGGAACCACTGATCTACATCCAACAGTTTAAACAATACACTCATCAATCAGACGAAAAATTGCGAACGAATAGAAATATTATTTCCATTGTAGGACATTTCTTTTCATTCAAATAAAATGGAAATTTATTTTCAATTTCAAAATTACTTTGCATCATTAATATCGTATGACCTTGGATAAAAGAAGTAGTAGCAATAATTACCCTAAAATAGAAAGTCTGATTTACATATATTTGCGTCCATTGCTGGAATCTGCATCCCCAGCATGGATCCCATGCCTCCACGTACCAGCTATTCTGATCGTTTGAAGGTTCTTGGCCTCAACAGTTTAAAATACGGACGGATTGTATTTGACTAGTGTATTTTGTAAAAAATTACCAACAATCTTCTCCATTTAAGAATGGACGACTTAAGTTTCACGTATGGCGTAAATAAAGAGTCAATGCGTGGTCATTCATACAAACTCATTGTCCCTCAAGTACCACGTTTGCAAAGCGTACAAAACCAATTTTGCTACCAAACTATCCAATGGTGGAACAAATTGTGAGAAGAAATTGTTTCATCGAGCACACTGGACAGTTTCAAATTAAATTTTACGAAATTTGAGATTAGTACATTTTGTAAAGTTTTCAAATGAATTTATATCTGTAAACTTATTATTATTATTATTATTATTATTATTATTATTATTATTATTATTATTATTATTAT
>JANVCG010046560.1:0-41465 GCA_025505365.1 Haliclystus inabai
AACAGGGCGTAGCAACACGTGCACTCTCAAAAGGAGGCTACTTCATAAGGCGTGATTTTAAGACGCTTATTTCAACATACAGCTGTCCATAATGGTAACATTCATCAATCCCTATAGCTGGCTGCTATAAATAGGTTTCACTCAATCAATGATGCCCCAGTTTAGCTAGTTATTCTTTTCTTTATACACTTGGTTTTTATTAATTGCCCCTGTGAAGTTATTACAACCTTTATCTTGATACAGTATAACGTATAACAGTATAACGATTTTGATTGCACGTATCCGACTTTGCACTTATCCGAAAAGGCTTAACAAGGGCTTGACCACAAAATTGAAAATTGGGTTTGAAATTCAGTTTGCAGATAAGCGGGAATTTCACTTATACAAATTGCACTTGAGCGGGTTACGCTGTATATCATGACTAAATTTTCTCATTCAGTAAGCTATACACGAATCTTTTCAAAGATGATGGGATGTAGTTAAAGACTTTTGACTTTGCTTACTGACAAACCTCCTTTTCTACTGACAAAGCTCTAAATCACCTAGAGATGGCTGCACCCATCCCATCTTCCCGTCTGCCAAACTTTTGAATTAGCGAACTATATTGTGAAAATATCAATTGTTTTCTATGTCAGCCAGTACTCTGCCAGTAGGGCCTACGCTGGTTCCATGTATAGGTGACAAATGGTTTGAATTGGTGTGACAAGAATCTTGAAGATCGTGTAATATTTTGTATTCATCCTCTCTTATAGCTCATCAAGCGTCACGTGATATTGGAATCGGAGGAGAACCAACCCCTGGGGAATTATTACATTTACTTGATCAATGTGAAATGAGCCTATCACGTTGTACAACACCTTGTGGAGCATCACAAAGCTCAATTTTATCAACACTCTTTCCGCCTTCGCTATCAAATCGTAGTGCACTTTCATTATCACAATCAGTGGAAGTAAATGAAAATAGAATTGGTGAGGTTGCTGATTCAGTAGAATTATTATCAGTGGATGATGCAAATTCCATTCACAACGAAGAAGACCCATCGCGATTGGTTTCTAGGTGTTAACGAATTACTATTAGATTTGTATGCAAAACTTTAGAGAAAAAAGATCCAGTCATAGACAGTTGCAGATGGTTTGAGATAGTGTTATGGCGGTATTCACAATGTTATTGTTGTCAGCTCAAATGATCGAGCAAATTGTCAAGGTATTATTGAGTTATCCCCTGCAGCTTCGATCCACACGTTGACCTAATAACGGATACTGAGGAAACAATCAATTTGTTGACCAATCAAAAGACAATGATTACAGGATTTGGACCAAGAAGTATTTTTTACAAGGCCAAAGTGTTCTCATTCTAGTGAAGCTCAAGATTCCGCCACATCTTATCAAAAGTGATTATGATTGACTACATGACCCCTTGTTTTCTCAAATGCTACATAGTAATCCTAACCCGGCGGTCTTTGAAGTGTCAACCATCAAGACGGGGCAATAGCACCACGGAGTTTGTTTTCAAGACCACAAGTCATGGCTTAACATGATCTAGGTCTGATAATTTTGTAACAGTTATCTGAGCTTCGTTTGGCAGAAATCTGCTTGTTCCTATACAAATTGTATGTACTTGTTACCACTCTTTCTATTCCACTCACTTCATGCGCAGATTCGAACAAATACATTAACTCACAAAAAGAAATTCAGTTAAATATAATTTATTCAGTTTATTATTGTTATTATTATTTTCAATAGATATCTTATCACAATTCAAATACATGTAAATATTAATGCAAGTAACATAATTATAGAGAATAGTAAAAATGTTATAAATGAGTTTAATAATTAATTAATTATAGTATGGATTTGTATCATGTTTTTGTGTAGAAAAGCTGTTTGAAGTCACAAGTATTTTTATGCTTGAAATAGAAACGTCTGACCTGTTGTTTTAAATGCAATAATTAACAGATGGAAATTTGATTAATTATGTCGGAAAAGTTATAATGTATATTCTGCTCTCGCTGTCTATTCTCTACCATTGGTCACTGTTACGTCACGTGATTAATACATACGCCATTTAATACATATGTCAGTACATCAGGTTCGTGTTTTCAAAATTGCGCTGGAAACTGTCATTAATAACTAAGCTATGTTGAATATTGATTAAAGTGTTGATACTCTATTGTATGTATCAGTTTCCCACAGGCCAGGATTCAACTGACCTGGAAAATTTACTACTCTTGCGAGGGCTTCGTCTATTTCCGGTGAAGAACCAAAATTTACATCAGTTCTAAAATTAAAAACGTGACAGTAATAAAGTGCAATCGTAGCTAAAACTGGAGGATATGTCTTTTGCAATAAATCAGAAACGTTGCAGATCTCAGGGCTATATTTTAAAACCCAAGAAGTCTCTTACTTCACTATTTTTTTTAACTTCTCTCGAAAATGTATATTTGTTGTTTAGCCATAAAAGAAACCTTTTTACCGTCTTCTTTGACATGCAGCACAGATAGCACAAACAAGTACCATTAATTTTACCAGAATTTTAACTTGCTCTTATTATATATTCACGGTCTGGGGAGATATCTTCTGACTGCGTGCTTACGTCTTGGAGGAAAGTGACATGTAGCCTCAGCTCTATTTTGCCTCACTATTTCTCTTTACTGAGTAAGGGACTACAATAAATTCTATCTGCCTCTGTAGTTTATCAATTCTTCACTTTTATCACTTTTCACAATCTTGTATATTTACACCTGTACACCATAGAGACGACGAATTGGTACTATATTAATTAGAATCAACAGATTGGGCAAAATCATTGCAGTTTCGTCATGTAGGATAGGTGGCAAATGACGCCACCGAAATTCTACAGTAAAATACAAGTTTTCCATTCTTCTCAGTTTTACAATAGAAGACGCACATCTATATACAGGACGCTTTCTATAAAGTTTAGGTTTTTAGAATACTGACGTCTTGATCTATTTTGATCAACTTATGATTATGTCCGATAATACCTCGATTCTGCAAGCTCAATTTGAGGACAAAAACAGTGTTTTTATAATTATAGTTTCATTGCATATTTTAATCAATAAAATTGCATAACGTTAATAGAGGTTGCTGGTGGTCAAAACAATTTAACCACAAATACTACGTTCCTGATCTCCATATGCACACAAACGGGAAGGACCTTTATCATTATATTCTTATCTTATTGCAATGATAGTTTTTACTATATTGAGTTAAAATAGTTGTAATTGTGATTTGACAAATTGATGGGTTTCAACATTATCACTATGGACGACAGCCTTGCTTAAAATACAGTGTAACCTGTTTATAGTGGTCAGCTATTGGACTTGATAATGTTGACAACTGTGGGGAAGTGTCCTTCATCCACAGGTGAGACTCTATATCAAAATCAGCATTTTTATCGATACGGAATCAACGGTGTACACGTTGTAGACAGGTGGCTGCTCTACAGAGTGACCTTTCTTCACAGGTTTTCCGGTGCAGATTTTCCTTATTTTTCTTAGATAACATACATCTTTACAATATCGAAACATCTCCAGAAGCTTTGTGATTTCAGTATCCCAACTTTCTTATAACTTTTTATCATTTAAAAATCAGATGGATATGGATTTGAAGATCTTGATCATCTACTGACTTTTGAATAATTTCTCTCGTAATCACTAGTATGGTTGTGATCTGATATGAAATAGTGAACAAAAACGGGAATCCTGTTTGATACACTTTTTCATAAGAAACACGTTCACAATATACTCAGTATTGAAGCTGAAAATAATTCAAGAAACTTTCGTACTACTATAGAATTATTCAAGAAATGCATGGTTTTATTTGTTTGAAGTTTAGGTCTACCTAAATGTACCGTACAAACCCTTCTGCACACGAAATAACTGTTGATAATTGAAGTTGAAGTGAGTTAGTTGCATGAATTTAAAACATTTGACACAATTTGAATGTTATGTAGTTTAATTGAGCTTTATTTGTTCGCTGAAATTTCATGTATTTGAGAAATCTGATTATAAAGAAACGGATAAGAAACTCTCGATCCCGCTCTCGATGTTTAGATTTATTTTCACGAGGTTTTAAATGAGACCAGTTCATTCCATTGTCAAAAACAACAACCAAAACAGAGAAATACAGATGGTGTAAATACGTTAATAATATATGCCCAATTTTTATAGGCATCAATGTTTTATTTTTTGCCATGGTTTGTATACGATATTTTTTGACTATGAAATATTTATACATAACATTTCTAACCAATATCAGTTTCATCATTCTGTGATTGAGCTTACGTCGGCTTGGTTGTTGCTAAGCAACAGTAGCGACTACATTCCATTTGAAAATGGCTTCCTCTATAGTTCAGAGCAGATGTTTTTCTCTATCAAAATAACTATGTTTTTATTACCATGTTTCCACTTATCACTGCAATCTCTCTTTGATTTGACTTCATTTGTAACATGATGCAAAGTAAGTGTTTTGCTGATGGTAAATTCGTCATTTTGTTTTGATTTAGGAATTCTTTATCGTAGTCTCACAGTTTTATGATGAATCGCACCTCTGCTTATTGAATATTGTTTCTTGCTCACTTTGTTCTCGATTATGAAATTTTTATTTTAGAATATCGCATTCTTGGTAAGAAAGGAGAAGGGACTTTTTCAGTTGTTTTGAAATGTCAAAATGTACAAGATGGGAGGTTATTTGCATGCAAGCGCATGAAACAGAAGTTTGAAAGGCAAGTAAATTTCTAACGATGTTATTACTATTGTTATTCTCTATGCCAAATAAAATACGGAGTAATATTGTATTGTTCCGCATCTCATTCTATCTGTAGAATTACATGTGCATGTACATGTACCTTCGCATGTACGAAATGAGGCAAAAAAAAACTTGAACGTTTTGAAAAGGGATATCGTATTTCTTGTGAAACATCTGTAGTCAAAAATTACTGTACACTTGGATAAAAAAGAAATAAATTCAAAAGTTTTCAAATATTAGAATAATAAGCTAGAAAAGAAAGATACAGTGCCAGTAAAGTGTGTGGCTTGTGAATTATTTACTATAGTAACTCAGTTGATCACTGCCATTGTTGATTATCCCGTCCATCAGGGAGTCGCAGCAACCAAGATGTCAACCTCTTTATAAATAATCAAAATCGTTTTCATTTCAAGGTTTTACTCAGCTATTTCTTCCAATCTTATTTTTAGAATGCATTTTATTCACTTTACAGTATTTTCTTCTGGAATAACACTCGAGAATTCCCCTAGATAATGTTTTCATTGGAAAAGAAATGTATTTTGATCTCATTTAATTATTCAAACAGTTGAATTGTGCAATGTTTTTTTTTTCAATGTTAATTTCAATTTTATACCAAAATAAAGGCAGACTTCTAGTTGTAAATTCAAATCGGTCCAGATTTAATTTAACCTCTTCTGTCGCTCCTTCTTTGCATTTTATCTATTTTTTCATTTTATCTATTTTGGCAGTATTGACAAAGTCAATAATCTCAGAGAGATTCAAGCTATGCGTCGACTTAACCCACATGCAAATATTGTCAGTCTTCAAGAGGTCATATTGTAAGTCAGATTAATGTTCCTTTTATCAGAACAATAGAACTGTACATTTAACCATGAAGGGGATGTTTTATACAAATTGCTTCTCGTTCCTGGGTTCTCGTTCCATGCAGACAAAGAGGACTTCACTACAGGAATACGACGTCGCATAGACGTCCCAGCAACGTCTTTTGTTTGCAGGGTTGTGATGATGTCTGCTTATTACTTTGTATAATAGTACTGTAAGATGATCGTTTGCATATTAATTTTTAAGCAGATGTATGATTTACACCAGCCTTCTTATGTTGTTATTTCTGACTCTAATGACCCGGTGAATCCCAATAAACAACTCATAATGAGCGGAACCATTGTGTATTCTATATTGGTGAAATAAATGCTTACGAATTTCTATTTCCCTCTTCAATAATCTAGTTATGAAAACAGTAATGAAGAAAAAGTTAATCGAAATTATACTTAGCTTACACCTATACGCCATGTCTAGAAAATGATTGAAAGCAATTTAAAATCATTGAAAAGGGCTATGTGAAAAAATTGTGCTAATTTTACTTATCAAAATAGGAAGACTAAATTTGAATAATAATGAACATCATCATTGTCCTCAATTGTTACTTTAGTAAACAATGTATATTAAACCAAAATTTTTGATTTTTGTAATCTTGAATTTGCACCATTTTATTACTACAATACGTTTTGTTGATGATTTTTCTGTTGTTGAATAATATTCTGTAGATAACAGGCTGCGTGTCAAAACGTTGATAAATTTGTTTTTTCCGTTGATGTTATCATTAAATATTGAAAATTGATAGGACCACTTTAGAGTAAAGATAGTGAAAATGCAATTTCTCGTGCACGTTCGATAGAATCAGAACAGCATGTAAACATAATTCCTATTTGTGGTAAATTGTTTATCAACTAAAATATAAAAGGAGAAAATACATTGCTCAGAAGTCTAAATGTTGCTATTGACTAGATCATAAAGTTATGTTCAGTATTTCGTAATACCAAGCTCTAGCATTTGAATCACCAACTTCGTGCAACTTATATTATCATAAAGCTGCTTTCATTTACTGTTTTCCTCGGCAAATCGGAAGCAGTTCTGGGAACAAAACTGGGATATGGACATGTGTTCGGGGGTTAAACTTGAAGATAAAATAAAGTAAACCGTAGCAAACCGAGAAATTATTTCGTAGGTTTTTTACCGTTCGAAAGTTAGATGTTTTATTTCAATTGCTCGTTATACCTTTTTTATATGGACTTTGAATATGAAAAACTCCATTTAGTAAAATTCCTTAGTCACCACTTTTTCTTTGAACAGGGCGCGCCAAAACTAAAATGCAAACATGACCTGTAATATTGTCATCTATACCTGTAACGTTTCATAAGGATTAGTTTGCGTTCTTGATGATTTCTCAATCTCTTTCAAATGCATACATTGATTCATTTTTTATTGTATTTTATGTTGTTGCCATAGTGACAAAAGGACAGCAACATTAGCATTAATCTGTGAATTACTAGAAATGAATTTGTACGAAGCCATCAAAGGTAACACAATCTATCGATATTATAGTTACAATACTCTGGTGACACCTGATCTTAAAATTGTGAGGTTTTGGTGAGCTTTTGCACCACCGTCTTTCTAAAGACAGACAAATGCATCTAATAAAATCCAATTGACCTTGAACTGCAACTATATCAACAGAAGAAATTAAGTTTATTTATATTAGGGTACGGGGTCGAAGACCTCCGTAAGGTTATTCCACTTTACCCGTGGTTTCAATTGAACCTGAATTTTCCCTTGAAAAACTGAATATATAGACAGTCAAAATACGTTAACGTATTTGTGGGAACCGTTCCAGTCAACTTGAAAGGCCTTATGGTTATTATGAAGATTGAGAACGAATAAACTGCATTGACATATAAGCTTGAACAACGTACTCGATTTTTAATTATTTTCACAAGCTCAGGCTAGCTTGATAGTCTGCTTGCAATTGTGTAATTAACCTATGCAAGTTAACTTGTGGAGGAAAAACGATTCCATTTATCACTGCTTTGAAAAATGGTTCTATTTCAAACAATGTCATCTGCCCATAGAAACAAACTTAATATTACTATTCTAATTTTGATAAAAATAGCCTCAGTAACATTTTCTAATTAAGCATATAAATTGGTGCGGAGTCACATTTAAGCGATCCTGATTCACTTTTAATTAAATCGTCTAGATCTCCACGCGTAAATATACTTCTAGCATAATTTTCAATAACACCGATCTCAGCAATTTGTATAGAATTTTAAGCAATCAGCTGTATAAGCAATAACTTGTTTATTATTGTTTGATTTTCAGGTAAAACACAGCTGCTGCCCGAATCAAAATGTAAAAATTACATCTATCAAGTATTAAAAGGCCTTGAGCATATGCATAGGTTGGTATTGCTATAGTATGTAAAAATAAAAGTATAACATTATATACAACAATTTCAAAATTCGAAGGCACATACAAAATCAAAGGTACAAATTTAATTTAATACGTCTCATTTCCTCGGAAGCTGATTACGATGTGTTCAATCATTTTCATAATTATTTAGTTGATTATATACAGTTTGAAAACAGTGGTTAGTTGAAATCAAATTCGAAGAGAATAGTTTTGTTTCTCAATAGATGTTCGTAATTTATTGAACTAATATGTCTGTTTACGTCTCCGTGATACTAAAGACTGATATAAACGTCCTTCTAAAACTAGAATCTGATCGTTTCATGTATTCAAAAATTGAGCTGTACAATTGTGAGCATGTTGCTATTTTTTCTAATCTAAATTTTGACCATATTTTTGCATTAATGATGCATATTATAAATATGATTTCCAAGAATGTTTATAATATGTCTATTTATATCCTCTATTTTTATTCAAGGAATGGTATTTTTCATCGTGATATAAAACCAGAAAATATACTTTTGAAGGTAATAATTATTTACCCCTTTACCATGAAAATTGAAAACTCAATCGATTCTTGTTAAACCTCAACTTACCATGTTCTAGCCAATCTTATCAAACATATATAACTCGATTTTACAATAATCCATATACAGTTGTTTTGTGTATATTACTTCTTCTGAAACGAATCACTCGATCTCATATGTTTTTGCAAAATTGTGCTACTCAATCTGGGCTCTTTAAAGCATATATCCGGGAAGATCTGTGCTGCTTGGACAAGGGTGTATAGTTTCACAATTTCTTCCATAATTGATAAAATAACTCGCTTTATATTGATTTCAAAATATTAAAATAGTATTTTAGCACGTAAATTGCTTTTAGTGGTCTGTAGTATTTTATAGCTGCAATTTTGGCAATTCAAGGTAGAATACTAAACTTTCATTTTCGTTACAGAATAAAGTTACAGAAATGCCGTGAAAATTACACTCCGAAATCGTGACATATCCCCCTTGTAACGTTGAGAAAGATTGTAAACAAATGGTGCTGTACTCTATTGTACATATATATACATACTATGCTTTCTTTGTTGTTCTTACAGGGTGATATTGTCAAAATAGCAGACTTCGGATCTTGTCGCAGCGTATATTCGAAACAGCCCTTTACAGAATATATCTCAACAAGATGGTAAGATAAATATCTTTAAATCAAACTTTCCTTGGTTTGCAAAATTATTTTGCAAGTCGATAATCATCATCATCATTATTTATTCAAAACGTGTTGAGTTTAAGAACTTCATGCGCACTGACTGTTGTGCTTTGTTTAGCCTATAGCTCCAAGTGCCCACGCATTTCGTTCCTCTTCATCTACCGTCGGATTGCATGTGGAATAGGTCTAGCTAGTCTTGTTATTTTTGAGTCCATCTTGAATCTCTCATTTCACATTTATTCACAAAAATAAAACACGCACAACCATTTTGAAATAAATGGGATGATTATGCTATCATTTCCATTCAACTATAGAACAAAAGCGATTTTGTTCATTTTCTCATGTGAACATGCAGGCTACTTCGTTAAAAATGATTTCCATAGCTCTAATATATTTATAAGTTTTATTTGAAAATAATTAGGAATTGGTGTGTGAGTTTTGGTTCTTCAATTCTTCCATATATAGTCTATGAATTCTGATAGTGAAATATATGAGTTATAGTAAATGCTTGATATTTGCTTCCATGATGGGTAGCCAAAATTTGAGGCTTTTGTCAGCATATTCGTGTTAATCCTATTAAAATATAGAAACCAGATTTCTTATGCATAATCTCATTTAAATTTCGGGTTGGATTTTCCCCTAGCTTTGGACGTATTATAGTCATATAAATAAGAAGACGGTAAAACTAAGAAGTTGAAGAGTCTAAAATGACAGCAGAAACTTTGTATTGTTCGGTGCAGTTAACATGCACCATGACATGCTGTTCTCGAATTGCAAAAATTTGGCAAACAAATGAAATTTCACGTTATTTCATGAAATGGAGTTCGAATTTGCTCCCAGATTTTAAACAGTTTTCAAACCAGGGTGCTAGTCATTTAAAACTCTTGAAACCAAATCGCGTAATAAGCTTATCCTAAGAAAAAGTTAAATGTTTCTATTTTTCAGAGTTTTATTTCAAATTATCTAGGTATCGTGCCCCTGAGTGTCTGTTAACGGATGGTTATTATTCGTACAAAATGGATATTTGGAGCGTTGGTTGCGTTTTCTTCGAAATACTAACGTGAGTCAAGAAATAAAAGCCTATTATCAATCAGGTTCTTTTATATTTCAAGTGATTATTGGGCTTAGATTATATAGTATTGTTGGTATAACATCGCATATGCTGCTCAACATCACTAAAGTTCACGAGGAGAACCTTTTATTTTGAAATTTTCAGAACTCAAATATTGCAATATGTTGCAATAAAATGACTGAAAATTAACGAAAAGGTTACTATTTTGTAAAGGATATAATGGAGGTACATTTATTTAAGGAATGAGCTGCCATGGAATCTGTTATCTATAACAGATTACGATAATTTAATTCAGATTGCGTCCTTTATTTCCTGGAGCAAATGAAGTTGATCAAATAGCCAAGATTCACGAAGCATTTGGCTCTCCACCTGCTGAGCTGCTTAATCGATTAAAGCAGTAAGTTAATAATACCAATATCAAAATGAAATTTTCACATCGTCAATCGTAACTCTTCTCCTTGATGTGCCTATGCTTGAATTCATCTCATTTATATATAGGGAAATTCCTATTTAATATTGAACTGAGTTATTTTACTTGTGTTTTTGCAGTTTCTATCAATTAAAATTTTACAATAATCCTTGTATACGCTCCATAATTAAATGCGTTTATTTCGCATTGTATAAACTTCTTATCATTTTAGGCAACGAGACTTTAAGTTTGAGAATTTCATCATCGTTTGCACTGACAAAATACTTGTTAAATGAAAAATTGATCAATATGATATTTCATTTGATAATCTATACACTGTTGTAGTTGCTAAATACTGCAGCATGGACGAACCAGTTTATCTATATTTTATCTATGATAAAAACAAATTTTCACTAGAAACAATTTTTTTTTAAACATTCAACTATAGCTATTACTTCATAACGTTCTCACATTTATCTAGATCTAGACACATGAGTTTTAATTTTCCAAAACAAGATGGAAATGGTATCAGTCATCGGTTGAAAAATGTCTCAAAGCAATGCATCGATTCAATAGAGAAGCTTTGTACATACGATCCGGAAACGAGGTGAGTTATCGATTTCATTGTCTATCGAATGTAAGCTACAATTTAACTGATCTTCATTCGATATGAATACTTTAGTAACTGCTTTCATTGTGATGAAATTGGTTAATACTGTACCACGTATACAATATCATGTAGATTCTCTTGATTATCGAGCTTGAACACTGCTGTAGTATAGCTTCTGGTTCACACTATAAGATAAGTGCAATTCAAGGGCGAAGATGAGCTCTTTCGGTATTATGTAAGTAACTTTTACTGCTTTGTTTTATTTCTTCGTCAAATCAAGTCTAAAACAGTGGGAATTCTTGATCCATGCTGTTGCCCAGAACACTCTTCGAATCTCTATGTCGAAAAAAGAAGCGGAAAGCAAAGTATTAAAGTGTCAATAATATTTTTTATAGCTCGACTTGTTTGCACAGATTTCATCGATCTAAAAAATCTTTTGAAACTAGAGAAGCTGTCAATGCTAGCGTTGATGTTAATTACTATCTATCTTGTTATTAACTTCTATTTAATCTACAACTTTGTATGTTTTATATTTCTTCAGATTCGCAGCAAGACAGATTCTGAGACATTCTTACTTCAAGCCACTCAGGTTGGTCTCCTTTCATTGATTTCAGGTTTCTTCACCAAAATATGATTGTAAATAATAACGTATTCCATCATATACCTATAGTCAATCGCGTTGACCTATACTAGGCCATATTTATCTCAGTCTTCCCACAGATCTATCGGTCATATCATTCATCTGTATTAGATACTTTTACATTCAAATTTTACTTCACATAGGAGCCCATCATTTCTTAACATGTCGTTTATTGCAGAGACAGAGATAAAAGGGCTGCAGCTGCACTGAGAACGTCTACTCTGAGTAACTACACAACATCGAATGAAGATTCTGATGTGACTAACAACAGCCCTCGGGTAAATGCTCTGTCGAACGTAAGTATTAAACTGTGCACATTTAATGTTTGCAAGATATTGATATATCTGCGATTGAAAATCATGTTAAATATTTGAAGAAAAATGCAGCACATATCAATACAAGGGTTTATATATCTCATACTATCAACGCGCAGGCAAAATATTATTTGATTTCTATCATGATAGTTTGGTTATGATTTCCCCATGTTGATGATCTTCACCAGGTATTGTATAAGCTAGCAGTATGCTGTGTAACGGATGTAAACGTAGAAGTTGCAATGATGTAAATATATCAATGTCGTTTGATCAGCGATATGTCTCAAATTCAAACTCAAGATCTTTTGTTTATTTTAGTCATTTTCTACTAAAAAGTTTCTGAAGACATTTGTAAATTTTGATCATTCTGATTTGATATGGGTATAATCACGTGACTGAAATGTAAAACATAGAATAGATGGCATTGTCTTCAAACTTTTTCTGATTGAAGTGGACGTTTTTGATGAAGAAAAAGTAAAGGTGTTGAGAAACAAAAATGAGACTAGAGTGAGCTTACCTGCATCTCGTCTAATGATTCCTGCCTCGGCGCATGTGTGCTTTCGAATATCATCAACGAATCATGAGCTTTTATTCAAATAAGCAGCGAATCCTTCATACGTCGCTCGAAAATTTAAGCTCGATGTTACACCAATAGTATCTGCCAAAATACTTTTAGTTGAGTATGCTGACGCAAGGATACTTATTTGAAACTGATATCTGATTTGTGTTTGCCTATTTGAAGAAGATGATCATTGATCGTTTGATAATAATATTGATTATGAGTTGCAACTCGTGAACAGTTATGCATCTATCTTATATAGGCTGGTTTAAAATACGATGCACATAGAACAATAGGAAGCAACAGTTCTTCTCTTGTAACACAATCGAAGAAAGCTATCCAATTTTCACCGATTAATGGCTTTCCATCTCTGGCAAAAATTCCTGTGGCAACGCAAAGAAATCATCCAAATGCTATGAAAAAGAAGCAAGGACAATTCCCGTCTTTCCAATCGATTATCCAGAAGGAAAAACAGAAATTAAAGGTATAGATATTGAATATCAAATTTAGTGGCTAAGAAATTAAATCTTCCAGTAACATATAGTCATTCTACCGACCGTGGAAGGGAAAATAACCAACCCTAATTGTAATTTTTACAACCAGCATCGAAGTGTAAAGGAGACATAATATCCTTTGAATCATTACAAGTACTTCACTACAAGGGCTATAGAGAGATGACCATGAAACTGAGGTGCCTCTGATATGTCTTTTGTTGGATACCGATTATTATCAGCCTTATAGGAAACTCCGGAAAACGTTAGCGATAAATACAGATTTATTAGTCTTATCTGTAATCCTACTTTCAATGCAACCATCTATAGAATCTATAAGAATGAAATGCGATCCTAGAGATCTTGATGGATTTGGCTCTGAAAACATGCTGTATCTGTAGCCTCTTGAATACCCTTCAAATCAAGATTTTTAAGAGATGGAGCAACAATATTTAGGCTATCGAATGGGAACTTTTCTTGGTAACCCTATTTGATATGACTCTGACAACAACAACATCCTTCTCATTTTGAAATATTATTATTAATGCATCAGCAGAAGTTTATACCAGCAACATTATAATATTGTATTTATTTCACTGTTTAGACAAAAGTTCCACAACAAACACGACCGTCGTATGGACCTTATACATTGCCAACTGTGGATACGCTAAGGAACAAATGACCGAGATGTCTTTTCCTTACTTATTTTGAGTTTTACAGACGTAAAAATCAATTTACAAGCCTTAACAGAGAATGAGCATGGATTTGATTAACTCAAGCGAAGGAAATGGAGGAAAATCGCAGGATTTTTCAACAAATTTGAATCTTCATGTTTGGCTTTAGAAGACTATAAGTATTAATATACATATTGGCATCCCCTTTTATATAATTGTATAGTAAACGTTTGATTTACATCAGCGCGTTTTTAGCTTTTATACATGATAAAGAAGTGCAAAGTAACAATTGTTGTAATATATTAATTTATATAGTTATGTTGTGCAATATTAAAACATGCATGGTATAATAAAAATGTTTTTAGTACCTTTAGCTTCTTTAGTACCATTTGAAACAATAAAGAACGATTGATTGACCTCTGTTATCTATTCAAATGAGATCAAGCTGCCTTAACATCGTGTACATTTCGAGCAATTGAAAACATTAGTCCTTTGGAAAATCTTGATAGTATGAAGGAATAATACTATACTTGTCTTCAAAACTATTGTGCTTGAAAGAGAATAATATATGTATGTTTTTAGTTTTTATCCAACTGAAGTACTCCTTCACTACTTTCAAAATATTTTGTTCAAAAGTCTACAGCGTCTGTAAGATTTCAAAATATTAGAGCTTCTATTTCACGTACGCTTGTAATGTAGACAGTTCTTATTTTTATGTTCTTATTTGACAATGAATATATTAGAGTTTAGATGTTGCAAATATAGGTATCATTGTAAATACCATGTGAAACCAAGTCTGTGAATATTTTAACTTCTGCATCTCTTATTTCCAGTTAAATGCTCCTTTTGATTTTCATTTCTGTTTTTGTTGTTGGATATATTTGTTGGTTACCACCGGATCTTCTTTTGCGTGGTGATACTGATGGTTGAAGATAGCTAGAGAAAGATTCACCACGACAATGTTGATACCACCATCCGCGACTGTATTTCGAAGCACAATTTATAGATTGCTGTTGATCGTTGTCATTATCGATCGTAGAGAACATTTGAGATTTGCTTCCATGATATTGTAAATCAAGTATATTTTCATCTGAAATAGATTTATCATCTATACATTGAAAGAAGGCTTACTTAACATTAACTAGTAGGTCAAGTGCTTCTGATTTAAAGGTCGCACGTTTATCTGAGCTGCGCCAAAGCCATAACAAAATACTGACAAGATCACATAGAGTTTCTCATTCATTGTATAACTTGATTTCCTACGAAACTAAATGGTTGTGATGAAACTTCAGGCTGCTAAATTTTATTCAAATATCAACAAACATCCAAAATAGGCTATTAGGAAGGATAACAAAGGATAGGCCCATCCTCTCTCTTGCAAGAGCTTGATATTAAAACGTCTATCTACATGCTGACTCCACACAAAGATTTCGGTTTTTCTGGCCCGAAAATGGCATCCATATGTCACATGACTTACAATCAACCAATGAAAGATAGAGCGGCACATCAAAGAGTGTCCCAACTCTTGCAGATACAGTAGATGGCTCTGGGTTGGGAATTTCTATTTTTTTAAATTCTCTTGCAACCATCGCGCATCAAACATTCATCACGAACAGCTAGCAGGCACGGCAGCTCGAATTGACAGGATGCAAACAGTTTTTTTTCACCATTTTAAATCTCAATTCTTTAATACTAATAGATTCATCATAGTTTGTAAACGTTCGAAATTTTAAAGATAATGACAAATTAAACTAGGCTTATAATTTTCTAATTACAAAATTAAACTAGGGTCTTCTCATTTTCAAATTACAAAATTCTTCCAGGCATTGCAAAAAAGTAAGCTTTATAACACGAAAGAAAAAAAAATGGGTATGACTATTATAGTACATTGTTAGTCAGCTTAGAGGAATATTAATTATGAGATCAAAATTGAGTAGACCTGAACTTTTTATTCAAATATTAAATTAATAATGGTAGCGCAGATAAGCCGAAAACACAGAGCAGAATTGATGCCTACAAATACTTTTTGGAATGGGTCTGAACATTACTGGCAATTTAGTAATCATCCGGTGACAAAATTTTATACCGTGCTGCAAAGCTTCAGTGTCGTACCTTTATAACCAGTGAAATCCAAACGATATGATTCAGTCTCATTTGCAATAGTCACATTGTAATACTCAGCGAAATTATGATCATCTTCATCCCACCGATCAAACCTCAATGTTGTATCTCCTTCTTTCATCAACTTGTGAGCTGTATCCAATCCAAGCCAGAATTCACCATTCATATCTCCAAATCCACTTTTATAATCAGACCAAACACTATCGATCTCGGCTGACCCATCAAGCCGTCTTTGCAAGAGTGTCCATCCTATAAAAATAGCACTTAAACTTGAATATCAAAATACTTCTGTTCCCCATTAGATTGAATTATGAGGGATTTCATTCTATAATCAGTGGGATGTGTAAGTAAGAAATTGTGAATAAACGGTCACCACACGGTTGCCATATTTGGATCACCTCATCCAAACACACAGGACGTTTGGAAGGCATCAGGAAAGCATCAGGAAAAACACGAGCTCACAAGGCGACTGTTTCTCAGCTTTCCAGTGTTTTCGAATGTCAAAGATTTATTTGTTGACAACTTCTGATCAATATTGCAACTCTCCTATTTTTATAAAGTGCCTAGCGTGTTTGCTTAGAAAATATTAGAAATATATTCGAATCACTAGAAAACAGTTGATCAGTTTGCATTTCGATTAGCTCAATTCGTTCAGAAAACACTTTTGACAAGGGTTTACATGGTGTTTTGTGTCTTATAACGAGTCATTTCTTGGTCCAACTTTACGAATCTCTATACCAATTTCTTGAAATGCAACTCTAAATTGCATTAATGAATCGATATAAAGTCAAACTGTTTAATACTCTGTTTGACTGTTTGAAGAGAAAAAGTTCATGCTTGATTTAATAAACATAACAGTTTCCAATCATGGGGGAATGTGAGCAGTTTTGTACGTCGGGATGTACCAATTTGAATTTCAAAACACCCCCTGAATAACGTTTTTTTATCAAAATAAATAATCTAAATATCTCTTCAAGTATTGTTGCATGCTCATGAATGGCAGAGATTCACAATGTGGTAATCTCAAGTATCTCAGTACTGCCTGGAATTATAAACATAAGTTTTAAAGAATTACCCCAAATAGATCAAAGTCCCAAAGGGCAAAATTTATACCCAAAAATATTTCCTCACATCATTGAGAAGTACTCATGAAGTTGGCAAGCACCTGCATACCAGTCACATGGAGCATTTGGCACAAACTTCTTAAATATTAATTTCAAATTTTAATGACAAGCTGTAATTCAATGCCTGTCCTTAGTCAGTTCAATGTTCAAACTGTTATGGAGGCTATATATGCAAAATAAATCATCACGGGAAGCAGTTTTTATCATATCTCGGTGCCAGCTCTATTCACTCTGTGTCTTGTATCAAAACTGATGGATATAATTGTGAAAAGCGACTTCCACCAAGTAATCTTTTTATACGCATCTTATGCATCATTCGAAACTCGATTATACTTTATCAGCTTCCAATCTACCTCAAATTATGTACGCATAATGCAGTCGTGTCATCTTGCACTTTCAAACGCTCGTTTCGCAAAATGCTCAGAAATTCTAATTTCCCAACTGGTCAGCTACTTGCCTCCTTCTGAGGTATCCATATCACAAAATGCTCTAATGTTATTTGGTGTCTAGGGGTCTCCAAACTGAAGAGGATAAATTCCGGTGGTAATACTTTCTTGGTTGCCGCAGTGATCTGATTTGGAAATATCCAAGCAATCCTTTTTGTACTAAAGAAAATGAAAAAAACACAAGTCTCGTAAAATCAAGTCACATTATGCATATCCCAATTCACAAAATGGAGATGCGATATCATGAAAATAGTTATCTAGAAATGAGTTTACCGCAATATCATAGTATGTTAGCGTTGCGTATGGATCATCTACTAAAAGTAATGGAATGTCGGTGAAATTGAAAAAGTAGCATGAATTTGGTCCAGGTGCTTCTGGCTTCTTGAATACAACTGCACTGCAATAACAACGGTGGCGACACGAGCGACGGCAGGAATTAATCGTATGAGACCTTATATTCTCATATGACTTAGTGAGATCTATTGTTTTTCCATCGTGTACAATTCCTTTTGATATGACATCATTATATCCACATGTCTTAATTTGACTCGATGTAATTTCAATTATTGAGCTGAATCCGATTATAGTTGGAAGAGTAAATATGACATACATGCTAATTCTATAAAGGTATCGATAATCATTGCAATTTCCCATCAAACTGTTCTACCAGCAGTGAATTGCTTCAATATTTGGTATTATAAAGCTTCTCAAAAAGTATTTATCTTAAATTATTTATGACGATGGGAATTTGCACTATCATTTGTAAGCAGTCATTCCGATATCGTTGACACAGCAGGTCATTTATTGATTGAATTATATTTTGAGAAAGTCAAAATATTTAATGGTACCTTTATCAAGGCACCTTGCCGCGTATAAACAGATAATACATTATGTGTAGTTTTTATGCGTGTTCATCTACATGTTTGTCAGAGTGCTCGTTGCTTGTTGTTGAGTATCAATATCTTTCTCTTCAATCTATGCGTATAAAAGCAGTCCAATGCTATGAACTAAACTCAAGAGCAGAGAGCAGATCTCCACTAAGTAAACGAAATAAAACGAGTAAGCTAAATTGGCTTCCAGCAATGTTTGGATACATCTGACTTACGATGATGAAGGGATTTATAGCTACATAGACGAATTTTCAAAACTCAATTTGACAAATTAATTTTCTTTTCTACAGAGTATTCTTTTGATATCCAAATCCGCATAAAATTCATCGCAAATGAAATATCTGATGCTATAAAGTGTGTTTCGCAATTATTCGAATGATCATTTAGGCTAGACTAGGGAGACAAGACAACATTTCATCAAGAACAAATAATTTGCTTTTGAGTTGTGCCTGCTGGTGACTTTGAATTTAATTATTATTCATTTGGTATATCAATATACGTCTGTTGTGCTCCAATTACCAAATGCCTTGGCGAGTGCCCTTGAATCTCTGCGTCGATGTGTAGACACTTTTTCAATCATGGCATTTAGAATTACTATTGTAATGAAATACATTTTGCATACATAAAATCCCTACATAGATTGAGGCAATCATAGTCTCTTAACACCATAACTATATACTATTTCTCAAAACGTGATCCACATTACGTCAAGTTATCACACTAGAAGGGGAAATGCTCCTTGTGGTCCAATAAAGGATCATGAGTACTTGTTTGATGCTTTACTAGTGTTTCTGTTTATTGAATTGCTTTTCCTTTTTCCTTCTTCGAACAATAATCATTATACAGGTTGATTGGTATTTTCACAAATTTATGAACTTCCCAAGGTATAGCCATTTACAATGCCCTTGGTAGAGAATTGGAATTGATGCAAAGCTTATCCATAAGAGGTGTAATTCTACCAATGAAATTCATTTTTATCTTGGTTTCACTGCTTCATTGGATTTGCACTACATTTCTTAAGAATTACATTATACCTACGTTATTAAGTGACATTTTACATATCATTAATATATATGGAATTTATCTATATTTTCTAGATTGAGAAATTACAAAACGAAAAGCCGTGGTTGCATATAAGCTTTTATATAAAGCGACGAATTTTCGAATGCTGATATAATTTGATTTGACAATTCCTGTGTTTGGATCATGCAAGCTGAAACAGAAATTACACCACATTTGAGACAAAAGAACTCTTTCAAATTGTAGATAAATTAACAACAAATAATTGCTTTTATCCTGCTTTCGTCTAGTTAAGAACACTCGCCCTAAACGGGCCCATGTTCTCTAATACCTTCTTGTCTCTTCGAATAAGGCGTGCATAGATTAGAGAACCGTAACGCGGCTGCCATGCAAGAACTCTTAAATGCAAACACGAAAGATGCGTAATGAGACAATAGGAAAGCATAAGAAATCACGAGCTTCAGGGGAGTGATTTCAGCCTCCAGAGTGTCTCATAAACATCTTGGGCTCTCACATAAGCGAGTGATAGACAGAAGCTTATACGCGTCCAAATCGAAAATTTATGCCAAACTTCATTATGCAGCCCAAACTTCATTTTTCAGCCCAAGCTACTTGAATCTGGAATAAAAAAAATTTGTTGTCAGGTGCACTTTAAATATCACAGCTTACATGAAAGTGATCATTTTCGTTTCAATGTCATATTTGTGGCATCCAATCTTTTTAATTATCAGTGAAATTCCGCCGAAATTACCACTTTAATAACGATTTTCATCAAGAAAGAGTTTTCAGATCATTGAAATTAGCACCATGATGATCCAAGAGTCGAGTTCTATCATTTAGATACAAAAAAACTCATTCTTCTGGCTTAGGACCCACTTTATATATATATCTCATTTCTATCAACCTAACTCTCGGGTTAACAACAAAAAGAATTATTTAGCTAAATTAGAATAATTGGATAGATAATTGTTGACCTGACAGTTATTCAAGTCTATGTTAAGCTATTGAATATCGGGTTCGCTTTGGTTTTGCGAACAATAACAAACCAGCTTCAATAAGTATTTTGATGGCCTCTTCGCAAAACAGGTTTCGTTTGCGTTATCATTATAAGTTTGATCAATATAACTAACAATTAAAATTATAATTAGACTTACTCTGAATCAACGGTGATAGTAATGGAATTTACTTGTGCCGGTGTTGACAAAAGGAATTTAACGAAAATAGATCGGCGGTGAATTATTATAAACATTTCACTGCTAAGCAAGTACTTTAAAAAGGCGAATTAAATCTGTATCTGCTAACCTATTAGAATGTATACTTCACCAATGCTTGTTGTTATTTTGTATGTTTTTTTCTCAGAAATTAAAGTCATATCTAATCAAATCAAAACATGTGGATATAATGATGTAATTTCAAAAGGGGTTGTATATGAAGGTACAACAATAAGTTTAACAAAGTCTTATCAAAATGTAAATTCTCATACAATCAACTCGTGTCGTCGTTCCTGTCGACTCCGTTGCTATTGCAGTGCAGTTGTATTTAAAAAACCATCAACACCAGGCCCAAACGGTTGCTACTTTTTCAATTTTAAAAACATTTCATCACACTTAGAACAAGACTCAACTGCAACGCTTACATACTATGATATCCCGGTAAGTTGATTGTCTGATTATTATCTAACTTTAGTCCAAGTAGGTAAGCCATGGTTGATCACCGGATCTGCATGTCTTTTCGTCTCGCGTCAACCTTTATAGCATAAATCAAATAGGTCGGGAATCCTTATTATTCTTGACTGAAATTATACCTCAATAGTTCTTTTTCAATTGTCTTCTATTTTGCGTCACAAAGAAACTCGACAAGGCACATATAAACCACTTGATTGAGCAAGTATTTGTTTATTTTTGGGATACTGACATGATAATTTTTTTTACAATTTACAATTTGAATTATTTTATCGATTAATGAATTGGCAATTGTATCACGCTTTCAGTTTTCAATAAAATGCACATTATTGGTGTCAATTGGATTAGAAATAGATTTTTTTGCATCGTTATAGACACACCTGGATAGTAAGAAAGTATAATGGTGTAACCTGCACTATCAAATAATTCGACATCAAAAGCAAGTAGCATGGCATTTAAATCTGTTCAAAATTTTTGAGATAGACATTACGCAATGAAATATTTAATATACATGATTAAAAATGCAATTTTTGTAAGTGCATTCGCTATCTTATACCTTTATAGCACAAAAGAGACTGCAAGGAAATTAATGATGCAGATAACTGCAACAGCACAGGAAGTATCGTCTCAGGAGTTTATTCTCTCGATTTTGGTAATCATCTGGGATCGTACAGAGCACGTTGTGACATGAAAACCACAAGAGGAGGTAATAATTCTGTTCTACAATGTTCGAATATTCAAAAATTCAAAATTCAATGTGTAGGTCCAATAGGTTTAGGATAAACGAGTGTAGGTTCCCTACTCCTATAAAAAGTTCATAAGGAAATCCCAAGGATGTAGTTTCTGATGACTTCTTGATAGTTCTGAAAAGGCTTCTCTCATCTTTTTCGTCTTTATGGGAGGATTACGAAATAAAGCCGTTAATCAAGCGCACTCTTGAATACCGAAATTTTAAACAATTTATTACTGCTACACGTGCTTCTCTTGGCATTTATTAAAAATGGGCATTCAGCTATGTCGAGTTTTTGACAACTACTTATTGAAGTACAACTTTGAAATCAATCTTTGTCAACAGGCTGGACACTATTGCAAAGACGACTTGATGGTAGTGTAAACTTCTATCGTGACTGGTCTGCTTACAAGAATGGTTTCGGTGATTTAAATGGTGAATTCTGGCTTGGATTGGATCCAGCTCACGAGTTAATGAAAGATGGAAATAACACAATGAGGTTTGACCTCTGGGATAGAAACGATTATAGGTTTGCTGAATATTCTTACGCTACCATAGCAAGTGAAGCTGATTACTATCGCTTGAAAATTCAGGGTTACAAAGGTAATTTGATAATGAAATAGCTCTATCAAAAAAAAATACATCATTCAAAATGAGATACAATATAATAATTCCAATGTATAATTTTGTAAAGGAAATATTTCTCCAATTAATAGCTCCAGAGAAATTTATCAAGAAAAATGAAGATTAAGCTGAAGCCATTCTGGAGCAGCTCGACGGAATATTTTGAAATGGCTGATCTAAGTAGAATGAAATTGCAACAAATCAATTGTAAACTCCCGTTTCAAATACCATTGTTGCAGGCTTGCAGCACGACTCTAGTTTTCATTTGGAGCCTTTCTACTATATTTTCAAATTATTAGTAAACAGACAATTTGATTAAACTGCTTAAAAACACCAGAATGTTAGATTAATTCGACTTTAGTCTCAAATATAGAAAAGAATTACTGGAAATGAAAACTATAAATTTCAACTATATTAGCGACATTCATTGTAATTTTGTAAGGGTCAATCAAATTATTACTTTATTTCTTTCGTGGAAAAGACAAATTATTAAACTTTCTATAACGTTGAGAATATTTCAATGCAGACCTATCAAGTTTCGAGTAAAATGACTTCAAATTTTGCAAAGTTGACATTGGTATAATGGAGGCTACACCGATCATGAAGTAGAATTTTGAGTTTTGTGAGAATTGAAACTTTTGACTTCAACTTTTGAAACAGCTTGAGTAAAAGCTGAGCTTTTGAACTCATTTATCGTAAACTAATCTGTCAGATTATATTCATGTTAGCTTAAATATTCTAATTTTGATACGCAGATCCTGGACCCAAATACTCGACATAATTTGTGTTTCCAGAACTACAACTCTTTCATAAATCGTGTACAGTTGCTTCCAGGCATTTCAATTCAATATAAATTGTTTCTGATCTTTTTCATTTATTTAAAAATGAGAATAGATTTTAAATTTTTTATGTAAGCACGGGAATCGTGATAGTATGAAGTTATTTAATATTAGCATGAGCTATTCAATGACTTCAGCAAGTTTGTACTAGATTGTTTCATTAAAATATCCCAAGAAATATGAGCTTATATTGAGTGCTTCTGTGTAAGCATGGAAATCTCAATGAGCAGCAGTTGCTTGAATTAAGTATGAGAGATAGCTGTCATAAGTAGAATCATAATTGCATGCTAATTTCTAGTATGATTGTACTTGATTTAAGTCTCTATTTCTTGATACGTTTTTCATTTTTTGCTGTGTATGTATTGAACATAATTAATCTTTCCAATCCTATATTATTTGATTTGATTTATGTTTAATTACGAGGAAGATTCATGTTTCCAACCTGTATTAATTGGTATCTTCCAGAAATGGTATAAATGTGGATATCCTAACACATTAAGAAATTACTTTCTCTGAAGCTTAATTGTTATTTTCTTATTATCCTTTCAAGGTGATGCAGGCGATTCAATGGAAATCCACAATGGTATGAAGTTTACAACTCAAGGGGTCGATCACGATTTAGAAGATAGATATAATTGTGCCGAGCAATACCATGGTGGGTGGTGGTATAACGAATGTCATCATGCTAATCTTAATGGGAAATACGGCAATATGTCTCATGGCATAGGTATAAACTGGCTCGCATGGAAAGGTCACGAACATTCTTTAACTAAAACAGAGATAAAAGTCAAACGCAATGAATGAAGATGATACAAAGCTTCCAAGTAATACAAAACATTCCTTTCATGTCAAAAGATAATGCAATACGCTTATGTTTATACATATTTCTACTATAACTACACGATTTTTCATCAACAAAATGTAAACGTACTTTTGTCCGTTTTGTGCCTTACAATAGCGCCAGCCAATCGGTGTTCGCACATCATTTCTCTCACAAGTAAAAATACGATATAACCAATCAACATGCTTATAAGATGTTTTCTCGCGTCTGAAAAACCGATAGAAAGAATCAAATCACCTCCTATTTTACATGAAAATCAAAATACGATGAAGAAAAGCTGTGACAAGTTTTTGTATTTGTCGGGGTCAACAAACTAGCCCTCAACGAAGATATTTGGGTCTCATAGAACCTTCGATTCAAGAGACACAGTTATTTGTTCGAAATATCAATTGAAATATAAATTACCTCATGTTAATCCTTAATGCTGTTTATAATGATGTCACACAGCAGAGTAGACAAGCGTATTGCTTAAATGCTGGTCAGCGAGAATCTGATATCATAATTCTACAACGTGTAACTTATAGCCGCACGTGATTAAATTATACATCATAATAAGGCTACATGCAGAGGAGGTTATTAAAATTAATTATGCAATCATACATATCTATAGTTAACTATGATATTATGTCATAACGTTCCTATTTCTAGAGTTATATTACTGTTGATAAAGTTGAGAATCAAACCCATATTAGTTTGGTGGATTTGAAACTCTTGTCAAGCAACGAAGTAGGCCGTGTTCACGTGCTAACCAGTTGACAATTGACAATTGACAGAAATGAAAGTTTCAACGTTAAAGGTCTCTTGCTCTTAATTTATATAAATCACAATTAAAAAGTAGCTCAAAAGAGTCCTATAATCATGGACATGATTGCAGTATAAAATTGAATTGCTTTGCACCTCGTTTCTCTCGCGTAGAGCTGTAAGAGTGCTGTTGCACGACTTAATTCTTGGTCAATCTCTTTTGCATGAAAATATTTCGTTACTAACCCAACTGAAAATCTGCGACATCGAAATCTTAAAAAATGCCATGTTTGAGCTGATTTTTACTTTTTTAAGCTATTTGAACTATAACAATGAGCTATAACAATGTATTTCCGAACTATTTTAGCTATTTAAACAAATGTAAAATCATTCTTTTCCTGATGATGGCATTAAATAAAAATGTCCGAAACGTTGAATAACCGTGGGTCGTTATCTTTTTTGATCATAAAATGTTTTCCAAAGAAACATTTCATAAATTAATTGACGTTAGGCAGCAAATTCATCGATCCTTTTTCAAACTTCTAAGTAGAAAAAATTCTGGGTAGAACTGATTTCATAAGCCACTATTTCTAAGGTCAAATCGTTCGCAGCTTCCACGTCATTTTATCTGTATTTTTCTTGCAACAATGATTCTATTTTTTCAGATTGCGTAGCACGCACGAAACTGCACCCCAGTCAAATTTGCTTTAAAGATCAAGATTTTTCGAAAATACCAATCAATCTATATCATTATTGCTCTTTACGGTGGGAATACGGGGAAAACATTAAGAAAAAACATTAATGCATCACCCATATATTGATACTCGTAAATATAATCACATAGAGCCTTTCCCCTCAGAAGCAATGCCTCTATAATGCAAAACGTTTGTTGAATTATGCACAGTTATTCAGCGATTAGCGTAGATTCTCGTTTCTTCAAGAAAGTATTCTTGTCCCTTACGGAGGAGTCCCGACCAAATCGAAAATATAATAACGCTAAAGTGTTGTACTTTTAGCATTATTATTTTTGCAAAACTTCATTATTTGGACCAAGCTACCTGAGTTTGGAATAAAAATGTTGGTGACCAGTGCGCTTTCAGAAGAAATACAAACAATTTTTGAGCAGTCATATGCGGCTTACATAACCAAGGAACAAATTCAGATAGATTAATTTTGGACTACTTACTACTTAGTCGCCAGTAATTAGAAATGCAAAAGTCGAGCCTGTGGTTTTATTGACAAATTACTAATGAGGCATGCATGTTGTGTTGTTTCGTCATGAGCTATAGTTGATAATATAGTCTGTAAAGGAATTTTGTTTCAGAATTGTTTCTTATTCGTTCATTCGAAACTAAATAGTCACCACCAGAATAAATGACCTCTCGTGAATCTTCATAGTCAATTTTTGTAGTGAATGTTCGCCAGAGTTATGGAAGCTTGTGTCTCTGATATACGTAATTAATTGTGTCAGATTTCAGAATCACAAATCGGTTTTTCTAACACTCGATAACCAAAGCACACTTGATTCACTTAACCAAATAGAGAAATGATATTGACATACGAGTGACTATAACAAGGAAAATCAGTCAGCAAGATGAATGACTGAGAAACAACACATGATTAACGCACCTCAAATCCGATATAATCAACGCAACTCGTCTCATAAAACTTTACATCAAGTACTAGTGCTTATCTGATGTAAATTATTAATTACAATAAAATATCAAGTGGAAGAATTGATAACAAAAACAAAATTTCATTATTGATATTGAGATGCATCTCTAAATTTACTTATATACCATCTTTTGCTTTCTGTTGACATTCTCTTTCAAGAAGTTTTGAACTTTCAAGAAGGCGACCCCAAATCTACCATACCCTGCCAGACTGATAGGCACATCGGTTTGACTACTTTCATTGACACTAGCTATCAAATTATAATCTCAATTGTTCGTCTTCAAAAACGTATTTTTCAGAAAAATTATTCATTATTGAAAATTTAATCGACGATCTAGTTTTATAACATATTTTCTGCTGGCGTCAATTTTGAATCCTTTGTCTCCATTTCAATCTTCATGTATCCGCCCAGTTACATTTTTTTACCATGCCAAGTTAAGTAGTATTTGGCGTGGACTTCCTCGTTTTTGTGTTTCTTGATCCAATAAACAGAAGAGCCAATGACGGACCCATGTCAAAATTCAAATTAGTATGTTGTTTTGAAAGAAAACTTGATAAATGGCTGATAATTTCAGACTTTCAAATGAATCTAAGTATGTGCGATGATTATTTTAGACATTCTAAAAGCATAATTTGAGAAGCATACACAGTGAATTGTTTGATAAATTTCGGTATTCTTAATTAATATTATAGAATCCCGTGAAGTAGATTTAATGCAGGATTTAAATGAAGTAATAATTATCATGAGTATTGCAAAGTTTAGGTGGAGAACTTCGCCCGTAGCTATAATCAAATCTTGAGGGGATAAGATTATTTTTATGCTGCAAATTACCGAATTCTTTGAATTAGAAACTGTTACTTTCTATTAAAAAATTCTTCTTATTTTCATCTCTATTTTTGTCATGAGAAAAAGTATTACTTGCTCGTTCCTTCTCCCGCGACTGTGATCGATTCTGTTTACAGGAGGTATAGTGCTTCTAATATTTTCTCCAAACATGCTATTTGATTGAAGACTGTAGCAGTCTCGATACCACCAAGGAGCATTGTACTTCGTAGCGCAATTTGTAGATTGATCTTTATCATTGTCTCTGTCATACGTAGTGAACTTTTGATCCATATCTTCAGGATAGAGTACACCATTAGCAGGAGGGCCTGTTAAATGAAAAATATTGAAAAATATAGATAGAGTTCATTCTGATAAGGATGTCAATTTCAAGTAGTCGTTATCTATCCTTCATTTACTGAAAAGAGTGCAGAATTTCGTACGAATAACACTATCACTATGTTTTTATTAACTTATACTGACATTGAATTATTTCTTATGAAATTCTTGAGAGCAAATTCATATTCTTTATTATCCGAAATCTTTGGTGATGTGTTGTTATTGAAAAGGCTCTTGAATTTTTCGTGTTAATGGCACTACATCAAGAATATCAAAATTGATGCTCTGTTTATTTAGCACTTGCAATGCTTGAGATGCCCAGCTAGTTACTGCATTAGTGTAAAATTTGAAATCAAATTAAACACACCGTTTGAAGTTGAATCTAGAAACGTTTAAGCATAATGAATTTAGAAACATAAGGGAGATCAAATTCCATGAAGGTTAACACCCTGCAGAATAGCTCAGCAAGGTGGCAAGGGCAAACTCGATAAACGCGAGCAGGCATGTTTTCCTTCGATATGTCAAGCAAAAGCCAATCTTTGGGAAAAGCTTGTTTGGCAAGAAAATTAACAGTTAGCCATAGAGAAATGCTGTTCAAAAAGTGGAGCAAACAATTACTTTTGGAAAATATATAACAAGTCGAAATTGATCATTGGTAACAAAAATAGCATTGAAATGGTTATACAATTGTAAATACTTAAACTTCTCAATAATTCTTGAAAAAGTTCACAAAAGTGAAAAGGGACATTAATCAAAAATTATCCAAGAATAACCTTTCAATTCTTCTACAGAAAGAAATTGTGACTTATAAAGAAATGATAAAGCTGCAGCATCTAGTATAATATACGCTTATGTAAACTCTTATTCTGCAATACACAACACTCTTCGAATTCGGCTATAGTTCATGTTAACTTCTGCGCGCCTGCAATACTACTTGCAGAATAAAACTTCTGATTAAAGACGCCATTGGAAATTTTGTTGCAGCTTGCTGCTTCCTGCTTGCCATCGAAATTTGAATGGAAAACGGGAAGCCAAATCCTCATGGAATTGTTTGAGTCTTTTTGACTTGTAAAGCAATGTACAAATGGCTCGATCTGGAATGAATTTTTGTATCAATACCATGCTAGTTTGCCTACTACATAACAGAACCGCACTTCAAAGACATTCTATTTAGAAAAGTAGATTTCCCTACCTTGACAGGGACTGAAATCCAAGCGATAGCTTTCACTTTCATCTGCGATAGTAGCATTGCAATACTCGAAATATACATAAGAAGACCCATCCCAAAGATCGAATCGCAATTTTGTGCTTCCATCCTTCATCAATTCATAGGAATTATCCATTCCAAGCCAAAATTCACTATTTAAATCACCAAATCCTTTTTTATAATCTGTCCAACTACGATTGAAATCAACAGAGTTGTCAAATCTTCGTAGCAGTAATGTCCATCCTATTCAATAAATATATATCCATATTCTATTTCATCCAAAGGTATTATGCAATATCAGTTAATGAAGTGGAGGGTTAGGGTGAGAATGATGCATTTACAAGCTATATTTTTAGCTATATTTTTATCGTGTACTCTAGTATTGCTCAAGACCTAAGAGTGGAAGAAATCCTTTTACGTGCAGACGGTTATATATGCTAACTCAAAACAAGACCTTACATCTCGTGAAACAAGAAAGATAATTTTATTTTTAAATTTCATACTACGCCAGAGAAATCAGATGCTTTGAATAATCCCGCGTTATGCCGTAGAGTATAGTAAATGAGGAAATGTTTACACTATTACAGCGAGAATTAA
The DNA here is from genome assembly GCA_025505365.1 of Haliclystus inabai. NCBI lineage: Eukaryota > Metazoa > Cnidaria > Staurozoa > Stauromedusae > Haliclystidae > Haliclystus > Haliclystus inabai. The sequence continues at coordinate 29,683 of JANVCG010046560.1, forward strand.
ATAACAAGAACGACACCATGTTTACCCCGATATTACCCCGGAAATTGTTCGCACCAAAATGAGAAAATCTAAAAATAGCAAAACCATAAATTTATTGTAATTCTGCACGATAAAAACCCATCCTTTTTGATGGAATTATTGATAATGGGCTCTAAAACACACATTTTTGAGGATGTTGTTGACGTTGACCAGATATTTTGTTTTTGATTTCAATTATTCTTATAGCTGAAAGTGTTGGATGTGTATTTATTGTTTGGTTTCCGATTAGGTAAGATAATATTGTTGGCTTTTTGAAACAGTTAAAAACACAAAATTTAGTTCCTCTCTCTTGATTCATTATAATATCTTGCTATTAACTGCAAAAGCTATTGTTCTCCGGTAAACGAGTTACAATATCGCATATTGAAATTTGCAGATCGCACTAAGGTTTCAAAGGTTGAAATTTAAGGATTGGTATGTCCTAATTAATTATAGAAGCTATGAAACTACTGATAATTGTCATAGAATAGAGTATCATCTATATACAATTTGTCTTTTCAATCGGGCAATGGGATTTCACAATCGAGGGCTTTGTGTCACTCAACTTGTATTTAGATCGCAGTGTTTTATACGCATTATGTGAAGTTAAGCATTGAACTTCGAATGTCTAAGTCTTACCCTTTGCCTTTTATCCATTAATACATTTTGAGATATGCTAAATGATTACAAGATAGAAATTACCTACCTTTTTCTGTAGTATCCATGTCACAAAATGCACTTATCTGCTTTGATTTCGGAGGATCTCCAATTAAAAGAGGATAAATTCCCGTGTTGCTAATATCTTGGTTGCTACAGTGATTTGCTGTGTAAATATCTAAACAATCTTTTTGATGCTTGAACAGACAAAAACGCAATATATAGACATCTTATTACTTTAACTACACCCTCACCAAAATAAATTTTAAAATAGCCAATAATATAATATGATATTATTTAACTTACCGGGATGTCATAGTATGTGAGCGTTGCAGATTGGTCGTCTACTAAAAGTGATGAATTACTAGTGAAATTGAAAAAGTAGCATGAATTTGGTCCAGGTGTTTCTGGCTTCTTGAATACAACTGCACTGCAATAACAACGGTGGCGACACGAGCGACGGCAGGAATTAATCGTATGAGACCTTATATTCTCATATGACTTAGTGAGATCTATTGTTTTTCCATCGTGTACAATTCCTTTTGATATGACATCATTATATCCACATGTCTTAATTTGACTCGATGTAATTTCAATTATTGAGCCGAACAAAGTTAAAAGTTGGACAATTCTCAGATACTTCAACATTCTGCAGGAATCAACAGGCACTGAAACGTACATCGAATTAATTCAGCATTGGTAAATCATTTCGTATTTTATTCGTATATACCTGTTACACAACACAGCATTTCGATTTCATTGAAAACAAACACTTTACATAACTCGAATTGTGTTTGATGAATTTTAAAGGCTCCGTTATATTTCAATAGAAGCAGCCATTACCACAATAAATAGAATATGAAACAAATATTTGTTGCTTCACAGGGATTGAAAAATTTGTTTTGTTACGTGATTTCATAGCTTTATAGAATCCAATCTTTGAAATTTTTCACTTCGACATTTGCTTCACAGGAAATTTCTCGCCTCAGACCGCAAAATTAAAAATAACAAAAGTTTGACCGTATTCCTTCCAGTGCTCGCATTATTTTTGCAAAAATATGCTACCACAGCTCTTTATTGTTTTTCTAAATAATTCTATATTATGTGATGAAATAGACAACTTGTATATTACAGTAGTAAGAAACTAATGTGTTATTATTATCAAAACATCCACAGCTTAGAACTTGGATAGTGAAAACTTATGGTACAAAGCTTTCAGAGATTATTTGTACAAATAATCGCTCATCGTGATCATAGGACAACATACTTTAACAGAGCATTCAATGAATTTTTATCCTGATTTTTTTTGAGTTTCTTGCAGATTTTCAATTATCCTGAATTCTATGCTAGATACGAAGGTAAAAATTATTAGTCTTACAGATATTCATTTCATGTGATCATTTTTATTCTCCTTTTTTAATTCTGCTTCAAAGTGCAACAGCTTTAAAATTTCCATCCAGCAAAAAATCAAAGCACGCGACCCAAGATAATAATTGCTAATGTGTAGGAAAGTCTGTCCAGTTTGATTTCGAACTTTTCTAAAGCTTTTTCTTTCATTTGCTAAACAAGACAGTGGGTTTATGCATCAGTGAAAGCACTATATAGAGCAGATGTACAATATGTTGCCATGATTGCTTTCTATATGGAAGGCTTTTCCTATATTTCCACTTTACTTCAATTCACAAACCTGATATAAAATAGACCGGGTTGGATATCGTTTGGGAGTATACAAATTTCCAAACTATATTCAGGCTACTGACGTTTCTCAATTATTATAAACTTCAGCTAACTATGTGTCAATCACAACATTAATTTTGATATAAATTTATGATTTTGCTGAAAAAATATTTAAGAATATTTCATCACTGTCATAAATTGTCTATCTAGATCTTGCTTTCAAAATGTAATCAAAAACCATGCTAGAGTCAGACTGTAAATCATGTTCATGTACATGCATCCTGACTTAGTCAATTCCATTGGAATCTGAACTATTATTAACATTGAACCAATTATGTGTGTTCCATCTATGATTCCTATTCTGTCCTTTTCACACTTAACATTGCATGAGTGTTGCTAAGTTGAGTGCATTATTTACTTCTATGCGCTGTAGAGAACTATGATGTGTTGTAGTTGAGCTCAGTTTACGCTACAAGATCCGAACAATGATTGCAATCTGAAGATTTTTGAGAAATTTAGATTTGGCTCTTGTTTAGGAGCACTATAAAAGTGTTCCATAAAGATATCTATTTTCATTGTTCTGATCGCTGAATAGGAATTCTTTGATACCCGAACAAAACATATTTAGAAGAATTACATCAATACAGCATTTTGTGCAATACATATACAGATACCACGAACTTGAAATCGAGAATAAAAAGTCAAAATATAATATTACAATAAAAAAATTAAGCATTATATATGCACATGCACTTATTCAAATCAATATTGTCAAGCACGAAGCAGACATATCTTTTTATCTATTGTGATTGCTATAAATCCGGGTATAAAATGCATTCAATGCAATCACTAAACCACCGTCAGCACTTAGCTTTACCGAAGAGTGAATCGTCACTGGTTTGCAATTTACAGGCATCTCTAATATTCTCTTCCTCCTCTTCTTTTTTTTCTTTTACTTCAGTCTTTCTTTCGATTTCATAGTAGTCTGATTGGCAGAAATCGTTCGCCTCTCTATTATCAATGCTTTTCTTTGGAGATAAATCATCACATTCATAATGATTTTCATTGTTACTTTCATCGGATGCAGTTGCTTCTTGGGATAACGCTAACAACTTTGCTCTTAGACCCTTGGTGTCAGTCATTACAGGACAGTCTAGCCCAATGTTAAGGGTCTTTGCTGTGATTTTCTTTTGCAATATTCTGCAAGTTGCACTCTAAATTCACTGCAAACGATTAGCGACTCTGCAATAATTGCATCAAAATGTTTAGCAGTTTTTCAAGCTGTACAAGAATCTAACACTGCTTAATTTTTTTTTGCTAAATTTTTATTCACATTCTGTAATAGATTAAGCTGTAATGTTAGCAACAGTTTCCTTCTCAATTACATGTATAAATGAAATATTACATTATTAAACGATATTCTTCGCTCTTTAAGGCCAAAAACTTAATTTTCAACGACTCCGAACGTTGCGAATCTAATTAAGAACGGCATCTGGCCGTGGTTTTACTAACAACCGAGACATATTATGACACAATAATTTTGCTTGTATTGAGATTCATTGTTATTGTATTACTATTCACGTGGAATATTCTTTTGAGATCCAGAGTGGTGAACTTGAGGTGATAACTGAAGGTGAATTATGCTTTTCATAGTGAATAGTCGTTTATTTAGTGACTGAGGCTTTAATCATTTATCATGTCTTGGTTGCATCTTTCTCAAAAAGATCTTCCAGCTACGGTATTCTTTACAGAGCATTATAGATGTCTTTCAATTTTGATGAAGCAACATTGAGACAATACCGTGCTAAAGCTCAAATTCTGAGTGTGGCGCTCAATATCACGAAAAGTCAGAACAAACTTAGTTTTCAACAGACTGCGCTAGGTTGCAAAGAATATGCATCTAGAAAAGTGTTTTTGAATGTTAAGGGTTGTTTTGTGTAAAATTACTGCAATATGGTAGCATTTTATTAAATTCAATATGATTATGATTAGTGTGCTTTTGCTGCAATTTTAGGAGATTTGTTCGGAAGCCGTGCGTGAGCAGTGCCAAAACTTTGGAATAAAGTCAAATTTCAGCACGATTTCATTTTTCATTCTACAAAGGATAGATATGGAAACCTCCTCCTCAAATCATAGTGATAATTTACTATTAACATAGTTAAGTGCTTAAAAATTCCACTTTAAACTTCCTCTCCATTTAAATTAATACAGGATCAGCGATTTTTTGCCCTTACGTACCCTCCATCTTTAATCTGCATGCAATCTCGCGCCAAATGGAGAGTCAGCAGTCCATTACTAATTAATCTATGAGTGTAATTATCTTTGTAAATTGCTATCAATCAATGCCTGTCCTTTTGATTTTAATCTCTGTCTTATTAAGAGAATAACGGTGTCCTTTCCATGCATACCAGTTTATCCCAGTTGATAATCTCGTGTCACCATATTTTCCGTTAAGATTTACTTTATGACAACTATTATACCACCAAGCACCTGTGTAGGCTGTTGCACAATTTTGCACTTCAGATAAGTCATTGTCTTTGTCCTTTGTTGAGAACATCATGTTATTATGTTCAGACATTGAATCACCTGCATTTCCTAAAACAAACAATTAAACAAATTTCAATTACAGTGACATTCTATATCCTCTTTCTCTTCAAATGCAAAATGATGAAATTAGAGGATCGGTTAAATCATACATGCCTATAACTTACCATTGTAGCCAGTAAAGCTCAGACGATAGTTCTCAGTTTCATTTGCAATAGTAGCATTGAAATACTCAGCGAAAGCATGTTCATCTCCATCCCACAGATCAAACCTCAACGTCGATTTTCGATATTTCATCAACTCGTGAGCTATATCCAATCCAAGCCAGAATTCACCATTCAAATCACCAAATCCATTTTTGTAAGCAGTCCAATCACGATAAAAGTCAACACTGCCATCAAATCGCTTTTGTAATATTGTCCAACCTATTCACGGAATATGATTTCAAATTCTCATATTCAAAATTATATTGAATTCAATATTTTAAACTTTGCATTCAAAACACATAAACATCATGAAAAGCATCCTTGAAAGCAAAAACTTACTGAAAACGTATTGAATTTCTATGAATAGCAAGCCTACGTTATTGCAATTTAGGAAAAACACAAGGCACGTATTTTACTTCGGAATTTTACATAATATTCTTCCATGATATCGATCTGTCTAGTAGAAAGGAAAAGGTTCTTGCAGATCACTGGTATGTCCCTGGAATACAAGCAGACAAAACCCTATTGGGGGCTTTTTCATCCAAATCCATTGTCAGTAACATGCTTTATATGTAACATTTTGATCTTGCTGTAACAGTGTAGATAACAAGAACGATGTTAATAACATATTCACACTGATGTTACCCCCCTAATTTTTTCACACTGAAACGAGAAAATCTAAAAATAGCAAAACCAAGATTTGGTCGTAATTCTGCTCGACGAAAGCATATTCGTTTTGGTGAAATTGTTGACCCACGCAACACAGAGTATTAAGGAGTGTTATTGACGTCGATCAGACATTTTGTTTTTAGATTTGCATTATTCAATAGTTGATGGTGTTAAATATGTATAATCTGTTTGGTTTTCAATAAGGTAAGATAAAATTTTTGGCTTTTTATAACGTTTGAGAACACGAAGTTTAATTTTTCAATCTTGGCTCATTATAATACCTTGGAATAGAGCATCAATCCTCGTTTTGCTGTATAATCTATAATTTGTTGTATAGTAAATACTGTCTTACTGTTGTTTATAGTATGATAAACTTACACATTTAAACGAAAAAACAAAAGTCAGGTTATATAGTCTTAGTCAATGTTTCACTATTTGTTATTGTGCGTCACGTGGAATTAATTTGATTGTTTACTAGAAATAATATTAAAGACGAAGATATGATGAAACTGCATAAAAATGGACTCGATGGTTGTAGGCTTGCATTGTTTTCATGCGTTGAATTTGAAAATTATGTGTAACTACTGGATTGTGAAGTTATGTCAGCCTCTGTGGTCGGCACTTCGAATTTCAACACCCGCTGGACAATTCCCAAAGGAAATCGCAGTCAACCTGACGGAACATTTGCGTGCCAGTTTGCTATATTTAGACTTCTCGTTTCATTTAACAGCTGCCAATAATATGTTTTTCATTGAATTGTATTCGTATTTTCTTCCCTTTTTTGCAATTTTATTATTCCTTATCTTCCTTGCGAGTTTATTATGTTATAAAGAACAATAAGACAGTATTTCTATTATTATGCAAATTCAATTATCCCTGTTAATAACATATTAATTTTTCAAACGGTGTCTTTGCTTAAAAATGATATGTGAATATATTGAAACGTTGAAAGTTATACAGTGGTTTTAATTTTCTATTTCATTTTGAAATACTAGCAGAATGGCAGATTACCTCCTCCAGTGGTTTCCATGTCACAACGAGCTCTATACGATGACAGAGATTCGCGCAAAGCAAGAGAGTAAACTCCTGAGTTGATAGTTCCTATGTTGTTGCAGTTATCTGGTTCATTGATTGCTTTGCAGTCTTCTTTGTGCTATGAAGGCATAAAATATTGTAAGTGAGTTGAAATGTTGAAATAGATTAGTGAACACATCTCGAGATATCATTTATTGCGAAACACCTAAGCGGGAGGTACTTGGGATACAAAAGTATTTTATCAATGTTTTATTCAAGTATGTTGTTTCTTATTCCATATTGGAGGATTCAAGCTCAGCTTTTCACGCTTCCTTCTATTACAACACATAACAGAAATATTAGTGGCCACGTTAACACTTGATAAATACAGATAGTAATCGAAAAGAGGAGAGAACATAGATTGAATTAGACGGAAATAATCTTGATTTTGTAATAAAAACAGCTGCGCACCAGGAACATCCTTATGACTATAATTAAAAAACATAAACCAATTAATCATAATTATCCGGCATTAAACTTACTGGTATATCGTAGTATGTGAGTGTTGCTGCTGCATCTTCTTCTAGATGCGATGAAATGTTAATGAAATTGAAAAAGTAGCAACCGTTTGTGCCAGGTATTACTGGTTTTTTAAATACCACTGCACTACAATAGCAACGGAGTCGACACAAACGACGGCAGGAGTTGATTGTATGAGATTTTACATTTTGAAAAGACTTTGAGAAATGTATTGTTGTTTCTTCATATACAACTCCCTGTGATATAACATCATTAGAAGCACATGTTTTGATTTGAATAGATTTGATCTCAGTTATTTGCACAAAAATACTTGCCAGGACAGCAATAGCTGATAAAATGTACATTCCAAATTAAGATATGAAAGATTCTTCGCCTCTGCAATGTAGGTGCGTTGAGATAAAAATCTTTCACAATTTACCGCCACTTAATTTTAGATGATTGCTTGCTGGCAGCCACATGTTAATAATACCTTTGAAACCATTCTCTACGTAGCGAAAGTTTATTAATATATTCAATTGTCTCGGGAGGAAATCTATAAACATATAATGAAACCACAATTCGAACACCCTTGTGATCCGATGAAAACAATTTATTTGAACCTTACATTTATATATATTTGTCAACTATTTTGTTTACTCGTCTAAGCAGAAGTGACTATAAAATCCGAACTCAAATGAACAAAGCGTTATTGATATGAAATTTATTCATTGAATTATAGCTTCAACAAATAATAGACTGCGATAAAAACTACAGTTAGTTGCGGACAACGTTTCGAAATTATTCATGATGTCATCTTCAGGTCAGCTACGCAACTCAGGTGGTATTTAAAACTGTGTGCACAGCCGTGACAGTCATTTCTGAGCATGGAAAGGAGACTAGAAAATTGTTTGTGAGTTCCATTAGTTGATCAATAGGCTATAAACAACACATAGACTGCAGCTGATTGTTCAATAGCAGTGATCCTCCCTGGTTTTACTTCATTGTTAGAAGTGCCTTAAATTTAAATAAAAAAACCACAAAATAAACCATAACATTTAAAGCCTATATACCACATATTGTGTATCAAAGGCCAATTTTAATAGGGCTCTTAGCTTTAGGCAACCAAGCAAAAATGGCTTAGCTTTTGGTATCATTTTATGAAGCAATTCATGTAAACAATTGAATCCAATCTCTTCAATTAGCAAGCAAAATTCTTATTACTTCTATAATAATAAAGTGCAAACCGTCTTGGTAAGCAACACACAATAGAAAGTTTTACATTAAACTCCTCCTCTTCAGTGAACTTTTCAAACTTCCAATACCCATTTGAGGTAGCTAAGCTGTTACACTTTTTCTTTCCTGCTGGAAAATTTACGCATTGTAATGTGAAAATGATCAGCATTGCTTTTTTTCAGTTTGTGCTGATATAAAATTCCATGTTATTTCAAAATGGTCGTCTATGTTTCGATTTGCCTGCACGTGTTTTATTTGGTCTCAGTTTTGCAAAGGTATTTATAGGTGATTCAATATGCCTAGAAGAAGAAGATCGAGGAACTTCCCGATCCCTGATATTTCTCGGGAACACAAGCAGATGAAATCTTCCTAGGTAAGCTATTTCCAATCTTATTTGCTCGATTTTATGTAAACTCTCGATTTTTATGTTAACACTTTTAAAATCAAATCACCTTTCCTTCCCTTTACTCTCACCAAGTTCAAATAGGGGATTTCCGAATAGCAGTTCCCATAAAAGAGGTGTTTCTACAGTTCACTACAGATTTATTATCAGTAGCTATCAATAGCTAACAGGCTTCTCTTTTTTATACAAAATTGATAAATTTACTCGGACTTTACTGGCACGGAAGGAGAGGTTTGTGGGAAACTATGAAGATAGGTGTAGGACATTTTAGATTTCAAACAGTCCCCGTGCATATTTTACTCAGACCAAAATCAATTCTCTCAAATTTCTTGCAAATAAATCACACGTATGTGAATACCAGATATTCACATTCAACTATAGACTCGTATTTTCTATAAATCATTACCTGCATTAAGCTTTAATTGTAACATATTATCCAAAATATTGTAAGAGTCCTGTAGTATATATGCCTCAAGAATTAATTTTTTTTTCCAATTCTAATAATAGGAAGGCATACAAAGGTAGATTACCTAGAAAATATTAATTACGCTTACATTTAGCCTAGTTGTATATTTTGCAAAATTGCTTTTAGTTGACAGAATCCAAACGATTTTTAAATAAATTGAAAGATGGTGATAGAACAACACTTCAATCCAGTGAATTCTAACATTGCACTACTCGGTTTGAGAAAAAGTTTAGTGTCTGGTTATTTATAGCTACATCTTGATAATGTAGTCTCAATGGATTACCTCTAGTATCTTAATTAGATGTTGCAAATGCGAATATGCTGTTCACAGGAAGATATACTAAATTATTGACGATTTTGTAAACCATATATAAATCAAACTTAACTCGACGAAGCTCTAATGATTCTAAGGATAGTTTTGAAAGTCTGTCTTTATAATCAGTTAACTGATATTGCAGCGACCACAAATAGCTTTGGTGAATTGGCGCTGTACTTTTTCTACTAAGTTGATGTCTTTAAACAAGTGGGGACTCCATACTGAAGTGTCCTCTACCAGCATTAGACGAATGTAGATTGTAAAGGCTTTTGTAAGTAATAAAGGAATGTTTGAATAGAAGCATTTCTTCAACAGGTAAGCGCAGCTTTGAGCTTTTGCAACTATTTTTGCACAATGTTTCGAAAATTTGAAATCCGATGAGATATTACTTCCAATATCACGAACAATTTGTGTATGAGTTAGGACGTTAGATGACAGTTTATAAGAGTTACATGGAATGCAATTTAAGTTACCCAGGGATAGTACATTGCACTTATCATATGCCACTCGAAATTGCCAAATATCAGCCCATGTGGTGAATTTCGTTAGAGTTTGTTGTAATGCTGGCGTTGATTGATTGTTCCTCGCAGAGTAAAATTTGGCATCATCGGCAAACAATTTTACTTGGCAGTCTGGTCCTAGGCAGTCGATTACGTCGTTAATATAGATAAGGAAGAGCAAGGGTGCTAGCACAGATCCTTGAGGGACTCCGCTTGTTACTGGAAGAGGGGAAGACAGTGCGTTTCCAACAGACACTATAGGGATCGATCGGACAGAAATGAAGTTGGCCATGCCAATAATTCAAATTCAATGCCATGAGCCTGGACTTTCGCAAGAAGCTTCTGATATGAGACTGTATTTCATTAAATTATAGAGGAAAGATATGAACTTTTCAACTATCAATCAAGGCTGGAACTTATTCTGATTTGACATGCACTTCCCTCCCGATCGTATTGGAAAGCGAGATACCTCCTTTCAGTTTTAGGAAGCAATCAAGTGCATTGCATTGGCATCAGGACGGAGATGAATTAATATTCATTTATTTTCCATACCTCTATGTAAAAAAATAACACTAGCAATATGGGAACATAACCCTCCTAACCAAGACATACAGCAAATGCAATAAGTGCATAAAAAGGTCCCGTCTATTTTTTTTAATACATAAGGGACAATATGATCACTCAAATTGTAAGAGTGACTGATTTGGGGTCTGTCTTTACCGAGCAAGACCCAGATGTTGTATAGAATACAGTCATAAAAAAGAAGAAACAAACCCTGTAATCGATCAATTGTAAGCTTCAACACTTCAACTCTTTCAAGTGCTGTTTTATGTGATGACCTGCAGCATGTAAAACGAATTAGTATGATACTATGTCTGACACTTCGACGGACGGTATGGTCTCTCTATTATAATGTATTCAAGGAATCAGTAAAGAATCAACTCCAATTACAAAATTATTTTTTATAAATGAAACGCTCTTACATAGTCTTTCAGCTTTTGAATATAATGGAATAGAGGTATGTTGGGTATCTAATTATTCTCGACAATTTGAGCTTTAATTATTACTGTTTGAACAATTTCCTCAAAAATTTACTATTTACTACTGCTATTACTACTTACTACGAGCTTTACTATTGGTTTTCCAGCTACGTAGATTAATTCAATTATACAGAAGGTACGTGTATCACTAACCAGTCAAGCAGTGTCTTTTTTTTAGTCTTATTACTTGAATTATAAGCTTGAATATTCTCGCTTGTTGACTTTCACTTTAAGTTTCAACCATTTTACCAAATTCTATTATCTGGTAATTACCGGAATGAAGAAAATGTCCTTTGGAAGTTTGCTTTCTGCGGATTCTGATAATTGTTTACCAAGGAAACAATGGAAATAGTCTTCGAAACCTAAAAGTTCTTGTTCCGTTCAAAGTATAGCCTGCGTGCAGACTAAAACGTTTCTTAAGGAATTTGTAAAGTCTGCGCAGCACCGCCACAAAACCTGTTCTGCTGACACAGCACCAGTCTTGTAAAAGCAGTGACTAAATGCGATTGGCTAATTTTGAT